>OV651813.1:8085410-8313522 GCA_927349885.1 Psylliodes chrysocephalus
ATTATCACTAACTTTTTTTGTTGCAAAATGAATACCTACAGTTTTTTATCCCGCTAGGTGGCGTTCAAATAAAATGTAACGCAATGAACAGTCATATTTTTGAATTCCACATAAAATTACCTTTTCGATAATGTTTCATACTTGGCATTTTTCCTATTTAAACTGTACTAGTAAGACTGACGGAGGGGAGAGTAATGACTAAATGACAGTTGAGGATATTATATTTATATGTTTTTGCAATCTACTTCAAGATATCCTGAGATACGACCGGTATCCACCCTTAATGAATTGCCCTATACAATACCACCAGAAACAAATAGCAGTTCACTAGCAGTACTACTTAGTATATTTTTTCTACGCCCATTAACGAATATATACAAATTTAAAAAAATATTTTTGGTTTTTAAGACAAAATAACTAATTTTAAAATAATTTATGGCTTTTACTTTATAAAATGAAATATTTAAAAAAAGATTTAATTTAATTAGTCCCCCGCCCAGATTGAACACGAGCCTTTCGCGTGAAAAATAGACGCCGTGTCCGCCGCATTTAGGATTTTAGTGTTAATACTCGTAATTAAATTAGTTTTATATAGTTTTATTAAAATTAAAGGGGCATAATAAGTCAATTTTTTACAGTGAGATATTTGTAATTAAAATTTAAGGCCGATATCGGCCATGCGTATATCGGTAAGAGTGCCAACTATGATGAATGTTGTTGACTTTTTATGTCTTCTGACACTGACATTGGAGAATCGAGAAAAAGCTTGTGGCAACACTGAGTATTAATGACAGTGGGGATTCCCAACGCGTTGCATAGTAGTTACTGAACATTTTCTTTCGTTAAAATTGGCAAATGTATGTGATTCAGTTTAATATTAATTTATTTTTTTTGCAGTGTCAATTATAAAATTATGTAAACATATCATTGGCTTTGCAGTATTGTATTTTCAAACTTGAATAAATCGTATTTAAAGGTAATATTTTATTCGCCTTTTTTATTAATGATTCGACAATATTATTTTTATTTCAACAGAGCCTTCTGAAAATGGATAAATGGTTAAAAAGAAGAAAACCTAACGATGATAATGATAACGTTAGCGACCAAGTTAATAAGCCCACACCCGGTACAAGTAAAAATACTTCTTTCTCAAAAAAATACGTTGCTCATCGAAAATACAATGATGATTTTTTGAAATTTAAATTTACCTCTACAATGGAAAATGACAAAGTTGTTCCCGAGTGTGTGATATGTGGTTGTAAATTATCAAATAGTGCTATGTTTCCGAGCAAACTCCAACGTCACTTGGTGACTAATCATTAGGGCTCGGAATTGTGTTCGGTTAATTCGATAATTCGAATATTCGAATACTCAAAATTCGATATTTTTAGATCAAAATTATTCGAATAGTCGAATACCTAGTTCAATTAGTCAAATATTCGAATATCGAGTATTCGAATACTGAGTATTCGAATATTCAACTATTCGAATATTCGACTATTCGAATACTTAAATATCGGAATACTGTAAATGTTCAAATATTCGGATATATTAACTTGAATTTATTTATATACCTAATTTAAATGTTTCTTTTTTTATCTATTGCTTAAAAATAAAGGTAGAAGAAAAACGACTAACAAAATTCTGACTTGGGATTCCGGACTATTACGTTACGGCAACATTGTATTTATTTATTTCCTTGTAGCGCTGGCGTTTTATTTGGTAAATGAGGGGAACCCCAACGTTGTTTCACATTCGCATTTTTCACACGCTTTTTTATGTTTGTTAAGTTATAACTTACTAGTTATTTTATTCATATTAGTGTGTGTTGTATGTCTCTCAAAGTTTGCCCGCTACAGGTGTTAAATATGAGTTCAGAACGCAGTAAGATTTAGCTTTACTTCGATAAAAAAGAAAATCGTGTGTAGTGTAAATTATGTACTTAAAATGGGTCCTATGATTGAACGTTTACGTTATCCGTAACGTACATGTTAGGCCGAGTTTTAACAGAAACGAGGCAAATTCATATGATAGAAAACTTTTTCCAACACATTTCTGTTATTTTCCGCCTGTTATCTTCTAATTTAACAGTTTTTTATCTTCCGAACTTGCCTCGTTACTTTTAAAATTCGGCCTAACATGTACGTTACGGATAACGTAAACGTTCAATCATAGGACCCAATGTCATACACAGAAGTAATACCAGTAATTTGTGGAATCAATTAAGAACTAAGCATCATATCAAAACAAACCGGTATGAATTATACGTTAATTAAATAATCAAATACTCGAACATTCCAATATTCGAATACTCGAATATTTGAATACTCGAATATTTGAATACTCGAATATTTGAATACTCGAATATTCGAATAGTCGAATACTCGAATACTCAAATACTCGAATATTCGAATACACGAATATTCGAATAGTTGAATACTCGAATATTCGAATACTTAGAAATATTCGAATAGTGAATAATTTGGGTATTCGAATAAAGTTTCAAACGAATATTCGAATACAAAAATGTGAAAAATTCCGAGCCCTACTAATCATTCTTCGCTTTCAACAAAAAATAAAAGCTACTTTCAAAAGTCTTTATCTTCAAAATTCTAGCAAAAGTAAAAGTTTTTGAAAAACAAATCGGTGTGTCTGAAAAGGATCAAGTAGCTCCTTACAAAATAGCTGAATTGATTGCTGTTAAATAAAAACCTCACAATTTAGCTGAAGAAATTATAATACCAGCTTGTCGCAAAATTGCAAAAATAATGATTGGTGGATCAGCAGATATTGATATTTGTAAAATACCATTTTCGAATGACCCAGTCCATCGCAGAATTAAAGATATGTCGCAAAATATTGCAAAAACTCTTGCAAATTCAAATTATGCTCTACAAATCGACGAAACAACATATATTACAGGAAAAGCTCAATTAATTGCATTCGTTAGATTTATTCAGAAAATGATATAATTAATCAATTTTTATGTTGTCGGGAGTTACCAGATTTTACAACTGACAAACATTTTTTTAATGTAATTAGTTCATAATAGAAGTCATATATTGGCATTTGTACAGATGGTGCTCCAGCTATGATTGGGCATCTAAAAGGATTTGTAGCACATGTTAAACAACTGAATGAGGATATATTAGTTACCCATTGTTTTTTGCATCGAGAAGCACTTGTTACACAATATTTGCCATCAGAATTGAAAATAGTTCTGGAACAATGTATCAAAATGGTTAATTATATAAAATCAAGACCATTAAAAAGTTGCTTATTTAATAAATTATGCCAAGCTATGGAAGTCAAGTACGAATCCTTGTTACTGCATACGGAAGGAAGTAAGGTGGAAAAATTTTATCTCGTGTGCTGGAATTAAAAGACGAAATTAGAAAGATTAAAATTATGTATTTGTTCATTTGTTGGAAGATAAAATATGGTGTACTAAACTGGCTTACTTATCAGACATTTTTGTAATTTTTAATAAATAAATTTAAGTACACAAGGGCCTAATGAAAATATTTTAAACTCAACCGACAAGCTGGTGGGATTCCAAAAACAAATGACGTTATGGAAGATTAAAGCTCAGGAAGGCAATTTAGGAAAGTTTGAATCAGTCCCAAGAGACTGTTATAAAAGTATTAAAATAATTGTTATTGACCATTTGACAACATTAGAGGAGAGAATTATTCATTATTTCTCTTTAGATATAAAGAAATTTGATTGTGTTCGTAATCCATTTCTCATAACACGACTTAACTTTAAATGAAGAGGAAGAACTCATTTTGCTTTCCAATAATCGAGATTTAATTTTAAAACATTCAGAAGAATTAATTCATTCATTTTGGATTAACATTAGATACGATTATCAAATGATAGCCAAAAAAGCTTTCAACCTATTATTACAATTTTCCACATCTTATTTGTGAAAGTGTACTTAACTCGAAAATGCCAATGTTATGTTCTGTGTTTTATTTATTAGAGATCCCCACTAACTAATTTTAAATGGATTTCCCGAAAAAGGGTCATTATCCAAAAATATTGTGACCCGTGTAACATAGCAAACATACGAATGTGACCCGTCTGAAAAAAAAAAGTTGAATATGACTGCTCTATTGCAGCGTTACTCAAAGTGTGGTCCGCGGAGCCCTGGGGCTCCGCGAAGAAGAAAATAATAGTTATGAAAAAAAAGCAGTACCTATCGCTACAACGGGACTTGGCTTAAGAACCTTTTTTTAGAATTAAGTAAGAGGAAGGAGTATACGATTTTGGTATTTTGGTTGGAGGATCTTTTTTCTGGTTTTTTTTTTTAGAGGTCAGGAAGAGGAAGGAGTATATGATTTTGGTATTTGGATCATTTGTATTTTTTTTTTAGAGGCTCTAGCGAGTCTAGATAAAAACGCACACATGTAGAATGATGAAGTGCGTTCCCAAAAACAACACTGGGACAGTCTCAAGTAATAGTATCATGGGGACAGGGTGTATGTTTATGGGAGCGCGCTAGTGCTGCCGCGAATAAGTTAATCTCGAAATATGTTGTACTTATTGTAATTACTCTTCACACACCTGTCTGTGAAGAGTATTATGATTATGCGTTTAGTTCCGTTCGTCCTTCTATTCGTTCGATGTCACGTTTTATCTCCGCATGATAAGTCAAAAACGAAAAACGATATCAATTTGAGCATTTCAGGAAAAATCAAGCTCTATAAGGGGACGAGAATTATTATTGATTTAAAAAAATCTAAATAAAAATATGGGGGGGTTAAGGATGGTTGAAATATTGAAAAAAATCCTAACTCAAAAACGAAAAATGATATCAACTTTAAATTTTTAGCAAAAATCAAGCTCTATAAGAAGACAAAGCCTGTTGATTTAAGTAAAAATCTTATTAAAAATGGGGGTTAGGGGGGGTTGAAGTAAAAAATCATAAATCAAAAACGAAAAGCGATATCAATTTGAAAATTTCAGGAAAAATCAATCTATAAGGGGACGAGGATTATTAATTATTGATTTAAAAAAAATCTAAATAAAAATATGGGGGGTTAAAGATGGTTGAAATATTGAAAAAAATACTAACTCAAAAACGAAAAATGATATAAACTTTAAATTTTTAGCAAAAATCAAGCTCTATAGGAAGACAAAGACTGTTGATTTAAAAAAAAAATCTTATTAAAACTGGAGGTTAGGGGGGTTGAAGTAAAAAATCATAAATCAAAAACGAAAAGTGATGGCAATTTGAAAATTTCAGGAAAAATCAAGCTCTATAAGGGGGCGAGGCTTATTAATTTTATTGATTTAAAAAAAAAAACTCTAAATAAAAATATGGGGGGTTAAGGATGGTTGAAATATTGAAAAAAATCCTAACTCAAAAACGAAAAATGATATAAACTTTAAATTTTTAGCAAAAATCAAGCTCTATAAGACAAAGCCTGTTGATTTCAAAAAAAATCTTAAAAATGGGGGTTAGGAGGGTTGAAGTAAAAAAACAAATCAAAAACGAAAAGCAATATCAACATGATTTTTTTTTTGTAAAAATTAAGCTTTATAAGAAGATAAAGCCTATTTATTCTGTAAAAAAATCTGAATAAATTGGGGGCTAAGGGGAGTTAAAATATTAAATAAAAATCCTAACTCAAAAATAAAAAAATCATGCTCTATAAGGGAAAGGTCTTTGATTTTGAAAAACTCTAATTAAAAATAGGGTAAAGGGGGTTGAAATTAAAAAACAATCATAAATCAAAAAGGAAAAGCGATATCAACATGAAATTTTTATTAAAAATTAAGCTATATAAGGAGATGAAGCCTATTACTTCTGAAAAAAAAAATTAAATAAAAATGGGGGTTAAGGAGGAATGAATATATAAAAAAAGGAACAATAATATCAACTTAAAATTTTTGACAAAAATCAAGCTCTATAAAGGGACAATAATAATAATAATAATAATAATAATAATAATAATAATAATAATAATAATAATAATAATAATAATAATAATAATAATAATAATAATAATAATAATAATAATAATAATAATAATAATAATAATAATAATAATAATAATAATAATAATAATAATAATAATAATAATAATAATAATAATAATAATAATAATAATAATAATAATAATAATAATAATAATAATAATAATAATAATAATAATAATAATAATAATAATAATAATAATAATAATAATAATAATAATAATAATAATAATAATAATAATAATAATCGAGGGGTCTTTCACTCTGCAAGAAAACGTACATGTATTGCCAAATTGTGGAATTACTTCAATAATTCCGAGTAATTCTCTGTAATACCAGGTAATACCAAAGTAATACCAGGTAATGCCAAAGTAATACCAGGTAATACCAAAGTAATACCAAGTAATACCAGGTAATACCAAAGTAATACCACAAATTCCGAAGTAATACCTGGTAATTCCAAAGTAATACTAGATAATACCAAATAATATTAGATGATTCCAAGTAATGCGTGGTAATGTCAAGATAAGTACTGCTAGGTAACTGTCGAGCTACCTTTTTAGATTTAGTTTAATGTTAACTTTATTAAAAACCTTAGGTAATAACATTTCCTAAAAATTTTGCTAGCTAAAAATTTATGTACGTAATTTTTAATATTGTTAATAATATGCTCTTTAATTGCATCCTCATTCTCTACAGTTTTACTTTTTTTCTTTTGTTCCTCCGAATTTTTTTCAAGATTATCATCTACAAATTTTCTTTTCCTTTGACTTAATTCTAATGGTGTTTGATTTGTTTCTTCTGTTTGGGTGTTTTTGTCAACTCTCATGCCAGAGCATATCAGTTTTTGACATTCTATGGAAAACATTTGAAGAAGTTTTATGTGTCCATCCAAACTTTTAAATTTTGAAGGCGTTTTAAAATAAATTCCAAAAACATTTTTTTTTTCATTCTCTTCTAATAAATCAGAAAGTTCCGTACATGCAAACTTTTCTAATTTATCTACGTCGGGTTGTTTTAATGCTGCCAATGAATATATATTGTCATACCCATTAAAACTTAGTAGATCTATGAGATATTTTGGAATAGAAAATTCTTTGAGTTCCGGTTGAAGTCTTATTTTCGAAATAAGTGACTTAATGTTATCATTAGCCATGCTAGAACAAATTTTCTAAATAAATAGTTCTCGAAATAGTTATACGCGCAAGTGATGAAAATTTAAATTTTCAATAAATAATGTAGAAATAGTATTTTCCATGGTAATTAATGAAATTAATTAAAAAATTGTTGTATAACCTTAAATAAGAATAAAATATAATCTCAAAAACAATCCTAATATTATCTCAAAAAACTCGTATTTTCTGCTATGATGCGTCCTAGACCCCGATTAGAAATGCCCACCCCACCCTACGCTTACTTATTAAATATAGTGCTGTGGTCCTTATAAAGAAAACTGAATACAAGATATTCCACTTAAAATGGACCTAGTAATGGACCTAGTGAGCATTTCAGAACTGGTTAGGTATATAGATTCGGTTAAATGTTAAATTGAATATCGAGGGGGACACTAGTATGGTGTGAAAATATTCCACTTAGACCCATGAATATATAACCCTATGTCCACCATGATCTGGTGAGTTAATTCACTATTAGTCACTAGTGACTACCTTAGTGCCTTACTTGTTAAATACGTGATTTCTAATCTTGAATGTTTGACATTTATTTTCTTTCAGATTATTGAAAATTTGTAACTTTTAAAAATCTTATTAAATTTGGTAGTGGAAGTCATAATATCTAATATATAGGTATATTACAGAAACAAATTATAAAAAAAAAATCGCGTGCCTTACCGTACACGTGAGAGAAGTAAAACTTCTTAAAAACTAGACAATAAGAGATATTACAGATGTGTGTGTGTGAGAGAGGGAAAAAAGAGATAGAAAAATTGATTAGGCATTACGACATAAATGAACGAAAAACAAATCGGTTTAGATCCGAAAACTAAAATTTATAATTTGGGAAATAAGTGATTATAATTCCCAATTCCCCCTACGAAACAAAGAAAAATACCCACATCCACCCCCAAATGAAAACAAACTCGAGGATAAATTGAAGCTTCCAGCTTTTTCGATTTTTCCTTGAGTTTGTTTTAATTTGGGCATTTTTCTTTGTTTCGTAGGGGAATCAGGAATTATATTCACTTATTTCCCAAATTATAAATTACAATGACAGTTGACACTTGGCAATTGACAATTATATACATATGTATACAGATTGCTTAAAGCTGTATTGCTCGCGGCCATTTTCGCTCACAAGTACCATAAAGTGATTGGAGAGTTTGTTCATTGAAAATCAGTTTAGTTATATAGATTGTCTCTTTTCTCTCTCCACTCCACCCTACCCCCCACCACTCCACCCTACCCCCCACTTTACTCCCAATTTGCCTCTGCCCCACTCTACCCCACTCTACCGCAGTTTATCCCACTCTACCACACTTTACTCCCAGTCTGCCTCCGCCCCACTTTATCCCACTCTACCCCACTTTACTCCCAGTCTGCCTCCGCCCCACTTTATCCCACTCTACCCCACTTTACTCTCAGTCTGCCTCCGCCCCACTTTATCCCCCTCTACCTCACTAGACCCCAATCTACCTTTACCTCCCACTTTACCCAACTCTACCTCATCCACTCTACCCGATTTCATGAAACGTGTTGAAATTTTTTATTTAAAAAGCAAAATTCTAGCTTTTTATAATAGCAAGTTAAAATCTCAATTGACCAATCAATCTCAAATTAAAATGTATTTACTTACCTGAAACATAAATTTTTGCAAAAACCACTTTCTAACAACTGCACTGTACGAAAGACCAACATTAAATGATTTAACAATGGAGGTTCAAGCGCATGCGTTCAAAGTAATGCCAACGTAATTCCATGTAATACCTTGGTAATACCAGTAATGCCGTCGTAATGCCAAGTAATACCAAGTAATACCGAGTAATTCCACCGTAATGCCAAGTAATACCACGTAATTCCGTCGTAATGCCAAGTAATACCGCATAAAACGTACATGTATTGCCAAGAGTGAAAGACCCCTCGATAATAATAATAATATTAAATAAAAATCCTGACTCTAGACTATTAAAAAAAAAAAGGAATAAAGTAGGGGGTCAAGGTAGGTCGAAATAAAAAAATATTGAAATGAAAAACCAAAAGCGATATCAACATGAAATATTTAGTAAAAATCAAGCTCTATAAGGGGATACATAAATAAAAATGAGGAAATAAGGGGAGTTGAAATATTGAAAAAATCTGAAACAAAAATGATATCAAATTGAAATCTTCATGAAAAATCAAGCTTTATAAGAGGATGAAGCCTTAGAAAGAAAAAAATATGATTGAAAATGGGGATTGAGAGGTCTGTTAAACTGTGAAGAGTAGAATGCCAAGCATTATATATCTTCATTCTAGTTTAGTTTTAAAAAATTGACATTTTTGTAAGGTTTAAAAAGTGACAAGGACAATTTGTTTGAAAAAAGGACTATCAGATTGGAAAAAGGACAGGTGACAACCCTATTCATTAAACTTAATGAGTTGATTAGATTTTGGCATAGTCGGAACATCTAGGGGTACTTTATAGGGGGTCGTTTTTCTACTTTACGGAATATAACACTTAGAGAAGAAAATTAGTCAAATAAAAGTTGCGTGTGACGTCATTCTCTATAATTTTTATCTCATACATGATTTACCAAAAATGGTCCCTATTCAAGTAATTTGACAAAAAGTGCAAAAATTTAAAAAAAATTGTTCTAATCAAAGTTGTTTGTGATATTCTCTATAAGTTTTGTTCTATAGGTACATGATTTCTCTAAAATTGACCGAAATGGAAAAATTCGAGGAAGTGTAATTTTTTTTTTTCAGTTTTTTTGTTGGCCATGCATATATGTAAATAAATAATGTTTCGAGTAAGATGTGTGTGGAAAATGTATATTTAGTACATCCTCTAAACATTTATAGGGGTGATATGATAGGTTGTACAGAATAACCAGAAAAAGTCTATAACTTTAAGACAGGAATGTCTTGTAATGGATACATCAGATTTTTCTTCTACTTTTTTGGGATATAGGTGTTATTTCTGATTTTAAATAAAACTACAGTTTTACTTTTACTTTATATTTTGTATAGCTTTCGGCTTTTGTTTTGTACCTTCTTCAGTACTTTTTTATTTAGTAATTTTATTATTTATTAATGCGTGTTTTTTTTAACAACTTATTATTAACTATTTCATGTGTATAACAAATTTGTTTTACTATCAATAAGTACCTACTTAATACTATTAACATGTTTATCTTATAACTCTTTGCATGTGATGGACATGTATAATCCAGATGATGTGTGCTGGATATTTAATTTTTTGTTCATCCATTCAAAAAATATATAAGATAATAAGAAACTTAATAATGATCCATCAATAAAGAAAAAATATTAAATTAACTAAATAAAAAAATTCTGAAGCAGACATAAAATAGAAGCCAAAAGATTTACAAAACGTAAAGTAAAACTGCAGTTTCATTTAAAATCAAAAACATCTACATCCCAAAATTAAAAGAAAAATTCAAAAATAAGGTATAAGAACCATATACATAGATATATTGCTAAAATTTATGGTAAAATCAAAAAGTACAATAAGGCGATGAACAACATAGTGTCATTTTTAGTATCCTGTATATTATAATATTCCTAGTGTTATTAATGTTTTTTTATAACTATATAGTTTATTTTGTTAGTACTTATTTACAAACCTATGTTATATTTTGTATCGGATGTGATCTATATCTCAAATATAAGATTATATGTTTTTCAAATCGAACAACCTAAATTGTCTAGGTAGGTACTATCAAAACGAATATTCTTTTATTGTACCTTAAGTGGTTAAAGCTACCTACCCTTATAGGCAAATTCATATTACTACTTTGACATGGAACAACAATATTAGTATGTACCTTAAGTAATATAAAGCCTAACAGGCAAATTCATATTATTAATTTGACATGGAACGACAATATTAGTATACAAAAGAGGCATACTATAACTTAAATACCTAGTAAATTGTGTCAAACGTGATTTGCAGACCTATATGTTATATACTATACTTTTTCTACTATTTAACTTTTATACATAAACCAAATAAATAAATAAATGATGGACTCGATATAAGAAGAGTTAGATTTATTTACATACCTATCTAAGAATTAAACAAATCTAGAGGTATAGCATCTATTATATCATGTAGAGAAATATTTCCTTGTTCAACATTCATTCCATTTTCATATATTTTATTAAAATAGAAAAATATTGATCTTGATAGGACTATCTATCTATTATCTGTTGGTCAGTAGTGTCAAGGTTGTGACAAAAGTGTGGTTAATTTTTAGGAATACCCAGGACATCTTTAAATAATTAATTCATTAATAGGTACCTACAAGACACATTTATTTTGAACTACTTGTCATTTGAAAATATCTATAAGTAATATCACAATCACTGTGTAAATAACCTGCCTAGATATTCCATTAATGAACATCCTGAAAAAGTGCCTATAGATAACAAGGTTAATACCTACGTCAAGAAGGTACCTAACCTACATACCTACCAAAAAATTATTTACTAGAATGCCTACAGGATTTAAGGATAAATAGGATTTTATTACAAATCATTAAAATTACGAAACCTGTTATCTATAATTTTGAATAGATTATGCAAACTGATCCTCAATAATCAAATTCGTTAAAGAAATAGGTACCTAGGTACCTTCATTAAAATTTGAATTCCTGATTAAAAACAAAACTTTCGAAAGTTTGTTTCATTATTTTATAACGTTCATCACATTTTAATTAAGAAAAACAAATATATATCCAACAAAATAAAGCAGAAATTGCTAATACTTCTTTACTATAAATCACCCCTCGACACCTATATTCGAATCAAATTTTCTAACCTAACATTTTGTATAGTAATTTTCAGACCCACATTCTTCCCACTCAACAAGCTGAACAATTTCAGTAAACATTGCTTATTTAATTCACGAACATTTGATAAAATAACGACCAGCGCCACCTATAATAAGCAGGATGTGGCCCCCTCTTAATCCGGGGGGCTAACTCCTTCATCTAGTGCTAGGAGCCTGCCGGTGTGTCAACTTTATAACATCCGATAGGATACCGTACGCTTAACTAATTTGACAGCAGCAATGTTTTCAGACAATTTTTGTGGTTAAAATCTACTTGTATTTCGATATCGAAAGCATAATCTGGTTTTAGGATAATTAGGCTACGTCAAACAATGTCAAAGTTCATGCATGAGTATCCCCTACTAGGAGAAAAACGTGAAAAAGTATAAACAAAGCTAATGACCTGTTACAAATTTCCTTAAAAACAGCACACTTTTCACAACAATTTCGGTCATCTGTTGCCACATTTACACGGACGTCATTAAGCACAAACAAAACAACATTTCGATTCACTGTTATCTCGTATTTTCCATGCAGACAGCCATAAAAATAAATAAAGGGTTTCTTACCTTACCCTGAATTGTTTGACACAACGCCACCTATGTTATATGCGTCGCTGTTGTTTCACGTTTCACCAAAAGCACGTATTCCATCAACGATAACGAGCTCTACCGAAGAAGTCCGAACACTAAACGAGACACGTTTGCTATGAAACTAGCTAATAAAATTATCTAAAATTATTACTAATAAGCTGAATTTTGTCGACTTTCAGACAGATTCTAGAAATATGCTTATTACCGAAGTGTAATCCTCGAAAATGTTCAATTTTTGAATAAGGATTCCGGGCGAAAACCCAAATATTACTAGTAGACAAACAATCACAATCACCTTATGACGAAACTTTTAGAATTATTTTAACTTGTCATGTTGATAGAGACGTGGTTCTTTCGCCAGGAATTACTACGGTAGTTCGTCGTGCTGTCGCTAGGCGGCTTGGCAAAACGCCGTCTTTCTTTTCAAAATTATTATTTTCGAATAATTTTCCAGCGATACCTATCCGAGTTCAAGGTTTTTGAGTTTCTTTATGGCGAGATTCAACTCTCAGCTCTGCCGTAGATAGGGTTTTTATCTCAACCGGCTCGAGTCGTAGCCGCTACAAAAAATATTTTCGGATTTGGAAAGACTCGTAGCTCGGCCGGCTGCTGGTTGAAAAATGTTTCTCGTAGCACGGCCTCGATCTTCTGACGTGGTTCGTAGTATTTTTCGTAGCATTTGTGCGTTTTATGTGTTTCCGTTGAGCTGTTGGCTGTTTTGGTTCGATGACTCACCGCTTGTTGCTGAACTTGATGGAAAGTTTTACGTTTTGCTTGATAATTTTCACAACGTTCTGCGAATACCGTACTTCTCTTGCCGTATTATTGAGTATTGTACGTTGATAAACTTGATTATGTAATGAGTATTGTTGTTTTTTTGCTCTTGGGTATTACGGAACGCATATATAAGTCGATCTTTTTCCGTTATGTAGGTACCTACCTGCTATGATATTTTTAGAACAGGATAATGATAATGTGTTTTTATTCGGATCGCTTCCTACCTGATCTGGGGTAGGTATGATTCAATGAAGAAAAGCAGAATTAAATATCTAATTAAGTTAACTCTTTTATGGGAATTGTAGGTACTTAGGTATAGGCCTATGACATTATCAGATTATCATGGAAGATATATTTATTTAGTTGTTTACGTAAATAAATTTGAAAATTATTAAAAATATGGGTAGTTAAAATATCTACCTAGCTAGGTACCTAACATAATTTAAGGAATTATTAATCTTCTAGGAAGTAGGTAGGTACCTAATAGACTTCTTAAATCAGTGGCGGTCTGAAGAGAAAAGTGCTAGGTATTTATTGTGTTAGGTAGGTATCATCATCAAGGGTGAAATCGGTCGATTTTGTAGTATTTTTGCAAATAGCATCAACAGTTTTTAGTTAAAAAATGTGAAAAAATTAAATTAAATTACTTGTATCCTTTATGTTGTTATTCTATAAAAAAAATACATCCATATCTTAATACCTATTTTTTGTTTTTCATATATAATATAGGTATACCCATACAGCACAAACACATTTCGGAAATATTTCAACAATGTTACATTGAAACATTTGCAATGGTGTATAAATATTACGAAACATCCCAGAAACATTTCTAAAATATGCCTGCAACGTAAAAATGTCCTCTAAATATAATATTTCACAGTAATATTTCTGAAATTAAAATTAGAAATCTTTTAGAAATATTAAATAGTAATATTTCAGAAATGTATTCTAGTTTTTTTTTCTAATATATTATTAGACTAAAAAAAGACATTTAAAAATATACATGTTTATTTAAAATACACAATACTCAAACATTGTTTCTTAAACAAACAAATAAATAAATAAATAAATAAATAAATAAATAAATAAATATGTTTTAAAAATTATTTCATAAAATATAGAAGTAAATTGCTTCATTTCCACCAATTCCTTTAACCCTTTCAATACGACTTTTTTCTTTATTAGGTAAAAACTAATAGGTATTATTTTTATTATTAATAGGCAAAAATAAAAGCAATTATAAATTTTCAGATTTTTTATTTCCTATTTTTTGAAAAAAAGACTTGGGTGACATTAATATCCCAGCAGTAATATAGCCTGGGATAAATACGTCCCAACAATATTGAAGAAAGAAGGTAATATTCTGTACTTATAGAATAATGAAACTTAAAAATTGTATATAAACACATATTTAGGTGTGATATGGAGTAAAGCACTCGATACAGAGTGGTACCAAACAACTTTGACACACAATTTTTGTTCTCTTCTCAATTTTTTTTATTTGACATCGTACACATCTTCTTCTACCTCTCTTTTCAACAGGTAAGTGATCACCTATGTTGGCAAGAAATTTAACTCTCTTTGAAGGCCTACCCTGTCTACGGGACCTTTTCTCTGGAATTTCTGCTCTTCCCAAGCTTATTAGTCTCTCCGCCACATCTATAAGAAATTCTATACAGAGAATCTTCTTTCTATTTACTTCTCCATAAATAATGTAAGCGTTATAAACAGCAGTCATTAAAAGTCTGAAAAAAAACTTTTTTCCACCATTTTCCGCTTCTTCTATCTTGTTCGTATACACCAAAAAAAAAATTCTTACCGTGGCAGTAAGAAAAAGTTAATTAAATATGCCTCAGCTAGAAGATTTTACCGTGACAGTAATACAAGATTTGCTAATATTTAGATTACTAAGAATTTATTCGACTGCGGCAGTAAAACTATGTTACAGTTCTGGTCAAATATTAGTACAGAGGTAGTAATTTTTTCTTACGGCTACAGTAAAATTGTATAACTACCACCAATATCTAGGATTACCATACGTAACATCTAGTTGTAATGCTGCAGTAATACTGTCTTACTGCTTTGGTAAATCTGCTCTAGTGCTGCAGTAATAATATCTAACCACTCTAGTAAAACTGCTGTACTGTAACAGTAATATTATCTTACTACTACAGTAAAACGGTATTACTGTTACAGTAATAATGTCTTACCAATTTAGTAAAACTGTTTCACTGCTACAGGTATACTATTTTGCACTATAGTAAAATTGTTGTACAGTTACCGTAATAATAGGTTACTACTACAGTAAAACGGGTTTACTGTTACAGTAATAACGTCTTACTATCATGGTAAAAATGTTTTACCAAAATATAATTTATATTAAAGGCTGAAATAGGTTTAACAAAGGTAAATATTTTTCTCATGAACTCGAAAAATAAACTCTTTTATCTTTCGCTTCAAAGAAAAATATTTACACAAAATTAAATCAATTTCAGCTAAATAAATCGATTTGCTTAATTTTTTCCTCTGGAAAATCTTCGGTCAATTTTTCATAAAAGGATTGACAAAATAAAAAAAAAAAAGAAAAATTGTTTATTTTGAAATCAGCATAGCACAGCAGAGCTAAAATGTTTTTATAATTTTTATAAGGTACAAAAAAACATTTTTAATCCAAAGCTGCAGGAACGGAAGTTTACTCGAAAACCATTCGAGATATAAATGTCAAATTTGGATAATAAAACAATATCAATTTTACCATGGTATTTTCTTTGGTCATACAAAATTCCTCGAATTTTTTCTTAAAATAAGATGCCTTATGCTTTCTTCATCTAATAATTGAAAGGAATTATCATCAATGCCCTCATCTAAAAATAAAAATTAAATTTGTGTGGAACGACAATTCAAGTTTAATGAAACGTAGTATTTGCAACTGAAAGTGAACTTGTTTATTGTCACTTAAGTGTTTTGATCAACAATCTACAATATTTTTATATTTAAGGTTTTTTTTATGATTTTTATCACTAGATATAAAGCATAACCAGGTTGTTCAAGATATATTTTTAAAGTAATCTCAAATAGCAATAGGTTTTAGGAGTTTTAGGTTGTTTTTATGAGCATTCCCGCTCAAATTTCGCGATCGCAGCAGAAAGTTAGAGACTAGAGTAGAAATGAAACGCTCGAAATTGATATGGATCGATACGATTGGTATCGCTATCGCTATGTCTCATTGAACACAGCTTTCTTTTAAATCTAACAAATTTATTGCTCTGTGAATCTTAACCAAACATTTTTAATAAATTTTAATCTAAAAACTTTCTCTTGGAAATATTACATTTTTGATACTGCGAATATGCTCCGGTGCAGTTAAAACATTTCTAGACCGTATAGCTCATCCTCAATTTGAAATAAAAGCATTCATGCATTATGCATTTCCCGCCTTTTTTACTAATGTATAAATAAAAATGGATACAGGTACTATATTTAGATAAGTATATTATTTCGATTTACTTACCAATGAAACTATGAACTAGGTCCGAAAACCCCCACTCCGTTAACAATGCACAATATTCCATATTCAATATTATACCATTTATACCCCCAGATAGAAATTACGCAGCACTTCGCACTTCTTCATGCACGCTATGACCTAAGCTCACGATGCGACGATTGGACGTGTTGACAGCTTCTGTGATTATCGTCGACTCAAGTCAACGCCTGCCTGTGCAAGACGATATGATCGAAGCTCTTCGTCATTAATCGTAACGGTTCGGTACATTTGTTGTTAACCTGTCTTACCGTGGTTGTTAGAAAAATATTACTATTTTGCAGATTCAGTATGCTAGTTTTACGGTGGTAGTTATAAAAATGTTACTAGTAAAGGTCTAACTGCGGTAGTAATACAAATTACTGATTCAGTAAGAAAGGTTTACTATGATGGTAATACGAATAATAGTAATTCTATTTCTAACTGGAGTAGTAAAAAAATATTACTGCCACGGTAAGAATTTGGACTGTAAAACTTAGTTTACAGTCCTAGTAACACATCTAACAGTTGTTGTTAGACAATCTAACAGTAGCAGTAAAAAGTTTTATAGCCATAGTAAACTTTTTAGTAGTAACACTTTCTTACTGAAGCGTTTTCCTCAGTGTAGTGAGATCATTTGATCTGCATGATCTACACCCCCCATGTGAGCGTTGTAAAAAATTATTGCCTCAAATTCTTTGGTGGTTCGGTCTTTCATTTTTCTGCGAATAATTCCCACCGTGTTGTCATGGCAATTACTCATAACCAACACGTCTTTAGTATCTTTCCATCGTATTGCAAGAATACCCTGTTGACAGCCCGCCATTTCAGATTCACCTTTGTTCTAGTTTTCCCAAAAACTTCGGAGTGTTTTTTCTATTTTGCATATACGTTCCAAGAGCAGGAAATTTTATATTATTTAGCAAATTTACTGAAGTAAAAAATCGATCAAAACATAAAACAACATTAGGCTTTTTTATTGTTTCCGAAAGCTTGTAAACAACTCGCTCACCTAGCGTTCCTTCAACTGTTTCCACTTCTTTTCCACTATAAATGCTTGTGTCATACACATATCCAGTGGTTGCATCGCATCTTGTCCAAAGTTTTATGCCTCGTTTCACAGGCTTCATAGGTAAATATTGCTTCAAACTTGAGCGTCCCTTGAATTTTGCCACAGATTCATCTAATGATTGATACGAACTGTCAGTTCTGGCTTCTAGAAATTTTTTTCGCAAACAGTTAACAACCTCATCAATGTAGTAGGTTTTTGACGCATCCTGTGGTTTATCAGGATTGTTGAAGTAAAGTTTGGATGATATTAGCATAAAACGATCTCGCGATATACTTTCCCTTATTGCCTGATTACCAAGTGATTTATTTCTTGACCAATACATATGCATTGAAGGGACACGATTGTATGCCATAACCAGACTACATCCCAAAACAATCATTACTTCCCCCGTGTTTGTAGGGTTTATTAGTTTGGATTTTCTAAGACATTCCAAACGTTGGTTGGTATGATAAGCCATTTGCATAATAAGACTCCTCGGAAATATTTTTAGAAAACACTCTATGGAACTTGAGCCTCTTGGTATATTAGCATCTATAACACACTCTTCTTCTGGTGGAATAGAATATTTTGGTTGGAAGTTTTCGGCGTTTACAGACCACAAATATTCTTCTAGTCTTTCAGCATCAGGTTGTCGATGATCGCCAATATTCTGGGTATCATTTTCGCCTTCCTGTTCCGACTGCTCATCACTGTCGGACAACACGTCTTCGGAATTTTTTTTTCTTCGGGGTCGTTTTCAAAACTACTATCACAGCTGCCTTCATAGTTGGGATCTCTACTGTCATCGCTATCATAGAATGGATCACGGTCCTCGTCGGATATATCCGATATATCCGACAAGTTTTCCGCCAGTTCTGCTAGATCATTTGGCCGTAAACTTCTTTTTCTCCATCCTAAAAAAGATATTTTGCTTCATAATCGTCCGATACTGCAGGGACGTTTATATCCCAACCGCCATTACTGCAGAAATGCATTTGTCCCATAGTTACAAAAACAACAATAAACATCGATTTGTTTTGTAATAACTTACCTGCATAAAACTAAACACTCACGTAACTTATCAACCAGTTAGATGTACAAAAACTGTTGTAAATAACAGCAGAAAAGTGGTATTTTAACAAGAAACACCTGTTAGAAACAATGAACGCCGTTGAAAACAACTGAATTTTGAAGCGCTGGTGCCAAATTTGCGATCACAATGATTTCTCGTAGTAAACAGAATCATTTACGATTATTATAATCTAATCATTAAGATCAATTAGCAA
Source organism: Psylliodes chrysocephalus (assembly GCA_927349885.1). NCBI lineage: Eukaryota > Metazoa > Arthropoda > Insecta > Coleoptera > Chrysomelidae > Psylliodes > Psylliodes chrysocephalus. The sequence goes on from OV651813.1 coordinate 8,104,638, forward strand.
TTTTATTTTTACCTAACTTATCTAGGGATGAAAACCTTCATAAACTAAGATTCTACTCACTATATAGTGTACTTTAGAGTCTAATTATTTAGTTACTCTACCGTTAACGTATAACACTTAACCGCACTGTACTCTGTTTTAATCGAACATCACTGAACTAATTTAAAAGGCTTGGTTCTCTTGAGTAATCTTATTAGATTGGCATTGTTAAGGAGCTGGATAATCTCAAGGTTTCCATGTTGGAGCAGTCGTTGTTGGTGACTACTGGCAAATTTTTGTATTGTATTTTCAACAGTCTCCACTTTAACTTGGATCTTATACTTGCAAAGATAGCAAATTGCTGCATTTCCACCAATTCCTTTAAATGCACTAATCTGAAACAACATATAGGAAATTAAAAAGGATCTATACAAATTATTTGATTAACAATAGTTTTATTAATATTGTTTTAAATTAACTATAATAAAACAATACTCATGTCTAAACAAAACATGAAGATCCACCTAAGCAAGCATTATTTATATAGTTCTCACCTTAATTTCTAAATACATATTCTGCTTCTCATATAACAAGTTCACAACGCATGAATATCAAAAACCAACAACTCAAATCTATAATTATTTAGAATATAGGCTTGTTTCTAGCTGGTGGCTGGACAGGGACATGATAAAATAAAATAACTACATATTCTATCTTCTCCTTAAAAATCAGAAATTCCTCATTAATTGTTTAGTAACCTTTTGTATATAATGTATACCATGTTTCAGAAACATTTTCAGTGAAATATTTTACTAAAATATTTCAGAAACTTGTGCTTGAAATGTTATATGTTTGAAACGTTTGAAATATTTCTGAAGAATTTCTGAAATAATGTGTGCTATATGGGCAGTGTCCGAATTCATCCCTATATCTGGGGTGATTTTAGACACTCATTGTTTGTAGCTTAAAATCGAATACACTGATGTGTATTCGGATACAAAAAATAAAAAAAATAATATCCTGGAACATCTGTAGGTAAATATACAGAAGGTCAAATTTTGGGCATGGGTTATTAGAAAAACACAATAGGTATTTGAGAAACGTTCGACAAAAAAAAAAACTGAACAAATCTTTGGGTGTGAGTAGAAACATTGCATATTTTCTATAAAATAAGAAGTGTTTATGTTATCTGGAAATATAAACTGATATCGCCCAAGCGCGTAGCTAGGTTGTTTTGTTGGGGGGGGGGGGGGGGAGGGGGGGAGGGTAACACTTTTCACATTATTGGTTCAATTTACTCAATTTTGTCAAATGCAACACACTGTATATTATTTTCGCATAAAATTTCTTATAAATTTACCTATCCACCGATACCAACATGTCCCAGTAGTGCGTAATTGATCGATAGCTCTTTTATTATTGGAAATAGGAAAGACAAATTGATATAAAAGTTGTATGTTTAATAAATATTCTTAAATATACAGGGTGGTTCATAAACGAGGGGCTGACCAAACTTATACATTTTTATATTTGTTTTCACATCGTCAAACAACTTTAATATACTTCATTTATTTGCTATGTTGTATATAGGGTGTTTCAAAATGAGGGGTAGGGATTTTCTCATTTTTTTAAATGGAATACCCTATATGTCATACCACCAATTAATAAATACAGGGTATTCCATTTAAAAAATTGAGAAAATCGTAACTTCACGTTTTGACACACCCTATATACAACATAGCAAATGAATGAAGTCAATTAAAATTGTTTGACGATGTAAAAACAATCAAATACTTATGTATTACTACCTGCAGGGTGTTTTGCTTTCAAAAAGTATTGATTTGGTCAGCACCTCGTTTATGGACCACCCTGTATATTTAAGAATATTTGTTAAATATATGGTCATACAACTTTTATATTAAACATTTCTTCGTATTTCTAATAATAAAACAGCTATCGATCAATTATGCACTGATGGGACACCATGTATGTATTATTGACTAACACATTGGTATTGTTACATGAGTAAATTTATAGGGAATTTTATGACAAGATAATATACAGTGTGTTGCGCTTGAAAAATTGAGTAAATTGAACTTAAAATTAGCTATATTTAAGACATGTTTCAAAACCCATTGTATAGAATAAACCAGTTGTATCACCTTTATTCGTTAGCTTAGTATTTTATAAGTCTGTATATTAAACAATTTTGAAATTAATGTAAACCTACCTAAATTATGATAATTTAATTTAGGGTCTGTATCATTCTCTAATTTAAAAAATAATAATAAATTGTTTGGCAACATTGTATTATTTTTTAAAAATATTTTAAATGCAGTATTCCCAAGCCATTCTAAAAATATAATAAAATATAGGGTGTTCTATTTAAAAAACATATATTTTTATTTGTCAGGCAAAAATGCAACACCCTGTATATCCAAAAATATTTTGAAAATATGAATTTTTCAAATCCACATAACTTTTATTGAAACTTGTTTGCTTGTCAATAACACAAATTGAAATATTGAACAATTACGAAATAATGGGACCCTGTATATAAATTTTAATTTTCAATTTGCAGGAATATTATTATATTAGATGACAATGTTTGAGAAACTCTTTGTTTTATTGTATTTATTTTATCTCTCTATTTTTGTTTAATATAACGTTTTAAAAAATTTTGATGTTGAATCTGGCTTGGGGGTAATTACCCCCATTTACCCCCCTTATCTACACCCTTGATATCGGCTCCTTGAAACTTTTAGAGATCGGAGAAGGATTAATTGGTGTATTTCAATTGTACTTTTGTCTTTAATCTGGGGATAAGAACAATAATATCCCATCTTGGGAGAATCGTGCTTTCTTAGGAAATGAACCATATACGAGTATGTATCAGGATCAATCACTTCCTTGACACAGGCGACATAGTTTTTTGTTAACTTTTTGTTTGATGACAAAAGTGTAAAGTGTTATAACTGCGTTTTCTAGGCTCTCAAATGAATCGACTTTTTCATTATTTTCGTTTTGGTTGGTACCTGCACCGTCAACCTCACATTCTTCTTCGTAGTGATTCTCAATTTCTTTATCTGTTTCTTCGTGATCATCATTTGAGATGTCTAACTCGGATGGCGAAGCAGAGTTCTGTTTATTGGGACATTTTACAGCTTTCCTCGGAGCAACATTGAGTTTGCTGCCCTTTCTACGCCTGGGCTCCTCAGCAAATCGCATATCATTGAGTAAGCCGACAAACATTTGGGACTATTCATCAGCAACTTCAGCCTCATCTCTTGATATTGGAATTTTTTTTAATACGACCTCTGGATCCAGTGGGAAAATCCCACATGCTCGAAATCCCTACTTAATGGTCTGCTGTATTGTTGGCGCCATCTTATCTAATGTTTTTTTAAAAACTCAGGGAAACTCTGATTTTGGAATAACTCTCTGTTAAAGTTGTTCGCCAATTTTTCTTCAAAGGAGCGAAAAATGCAACGTCTAATGCGTGGAATTGGGTGGAAACAAAATAAATCTTATATTGTATCTTTCTTATTCCTGGAGGACATGTAGTGAAACATGGCTTGAGACATTGTCTCCTATAATTACTTTTGGTCCTTCGAGCTTTTTTAAATACGGCAATGCAATCTTATTAAACCAGTCTTCAAAAGTCGGTCCGTCGAGCTAACCACTTTTTGTATGATTATAGAAAGCACCTTCTACTCCTCCTTCCACCCATCATGTATAATGCGGTAGTAGTTGGCCAGATGCAGAAATGGCCATCATGATAGAAATGCTGCTTTTACTCGAATCCATTATTCTCTCAGCTCGTTTTGACCCTTTTCGACACAAGACCTTAACACGACCTGGGTCATCGCTTATGTTTGTTTCGTCATAATTCACAATGTTTGTATCTGCATCTAACGTCTCCCTTAAATTTGAAAAATATTCCACAATAATTTCTCTACTTACGACTGTCCTGACACGCTTAATGTTTTGTGCTAGTTGCTCAATCAGACGATCATTTCTTTCCAAAAACCAATCCTCACCTAGCATATCCTGGAATTTTGGTACCCTGATTCCCTTGCGATTTAAATAGTTCTTGACTAGACTTTTTATATCGGATCGTGTAAGTGGAAAGCTCCATTCGCCAAATTTCTGGATCCCCTCTGACAAAAATCTTTTATCTTCTGCCGATAGGGCGGTCTGGCCTCCTTGTTTTTTACTGTGTATGTTTCTCACCTTGTCGCTTGTTGATTTCGGAATGTTAGAGTTTTGTGAAGCTTCACGAATGGACCTTCTGACCTGTCGAACATCTTCTAAATCGAGTTGCAAGGTCATTGGCGAATAGTTCATGAACTGAATACCGAGTTTCTTCCTATATCTACGAGGCATACCTGTCCGAGTTCTCCCCATCGATGAACAAATTTTTTTAATAAACCGTCTCCACCAAAAACCAAAGCCAAATTTCACAATGTTTTCATGCTAAATTGTTGTTTATAGAGTACTTTTTGAACATGGAGTAAAATACCAGAAAGAAATATTTTTTAATTTTCTGCACAGAATTTTTTTTTAAGTTTTGAAAAAAGGGAAAACATCAACGAATCATAAAGGCCATGAAATAAATACTTACTGTCAAATTAGCTCGTTTATACTTCACTCACATAAACTACGTCTATACTAGGTCGCATCTATTTGTTTACTAACTTGAAAATTTGATAACCGCTACTGCAAAAAAAGACACTGTGTCCGAGTTCTCTACTACTGTCCGAATTCACCCCAGATGACGGTACCTATGTTTTTAAAAATTACTCGTAAAGAAACCTGCAGTTACCAGTTAAAAGTTTAAAAGGTCTGTTCGACAATTTACTTGACAAAATGGGATAAGCTAGGATCTAGGTAGGTACTTGAAACAAATACACAATGCAAACAGACAGGTACCTACCCTAGAAATTATGATGAAGCTGCATTGGGATTGTCATCTTCCAATTCGGCACGTGTTGAGACGACTATCTTCGTTCCACAGACTGCGATTCGTATGTAATGTCTCTCTCTATTCAATTTGTTACGTGTTGAGTACGCACATAAGAATCCCTGTCCTTTTTTGAACATTATTAATTTTGTAATCATAGCACCTTCGACAGAAGTCAAAAATTTGGTGGATACTGCCAGATGGCAGCTAATTGACGTAAATAGGTAGCTTCTTCACTTCAGAAATAAAGCTGAAGCTTAGAAATGTATTTAAGATAGGTATCATGATATAAATAAGAAATACTCTCGGCAATTTACAAATAAAGCCGAAAAGGCTAATTATTTTAGTAATATTGTTGCTGAAATAACAGATAGGTAGGTATAGGCAAACATATTATTTAGAGAAGAATACCTACACCTACAAGCCTGAAAAAGACTAATTTTCTGCTACAAAATATGGGAATTGGAAGTTTAAGGAAATCGCGATTAATGTTCTGTACTTTGGCTAGATTAGCTATTTTTCCGATAAGTCATTTTAATAAAAAAAAAAATATAAAATCATTTTTTTTCTCCGATTGACATTAAATGTCACTTTTAGTGACACTCCTCGATCATAGAAGTAAAATTTTACTTTTTCTTCTTTTCTTTTTTGAAGCATTACTCTGCATGACTTACCGGCCAAAGAAGTTACACTAATAAATTACCTACAAAGTCACTATATAAGTATATTTGTATACGAATTGAAGATATATAGTTATAAAAACAACGATTAAAATAAATATTAAAAATGAATGAGTTGTATCTGTTAGGTTTTCAATTTAATTCTATTTTTTTTAAACACAGTGTATATACAATCGGAAAAAAATTATATGTTTCACACGGCAGAAAAACTTTGTCAAAGTGCTCTTTTCTGCTCTTAATACACAAATAGCTATTTTGATACAATACATTTTATAAACTTTTACTTATCTACTAGCTATAGGTATACTGATAAAGTGTTAGTCTTCATCATAAATATATTACAAATATTTAAGTCGGTCCCAGAACATCTTCCTACTCCTTCCACATAGTTTTTTGGTTTTGGCAAAATTTGCGCAGAGACAAATGCTATCTGTATTACTTCTATCAGAGACAACAGAGACGTGTAACTTAATAAAAAAATTTGTTGGGTGGTCCATTTAAATTACATATATGACTTTCTTTCTTTTTTACATTGATCTTTACATATATTTATCTCTCTCCAATAAAACTAACACCAATCTTAGAGGTCACTGATGTTGCTGGTTTTTTCTCCGAGCAATTACTAATAGAGGGAGCGTGAAAACGAGTTTGTAGGCGATTGTTGTGTTAGCATCATCTGTAGAGGAAGTGAGGAAGCGGGCACAAGGGGGAAGGTAAACATCCTTCTTGTTCAGTGGCGTATCATTTATCTATAAAAACACACATTGTCCAAACGTTTTAATTGTAAAAAAAAAACTAAAAAATTTGCTAATTTTACTATTTTTAAAATGAATACCGTCATATATATGTCTAATGCAGAAAAAGAAACAAAATCACTGTGAAGGTCTAATTTTTTCAATTGAAGAATAAAACCTTAAAATAAATTTTATTATAAATACAGGAGCGACTAGTTTCGGCCTTACAGGAACATCTTCAGGCCTGTAATACAATAATCTTTAATTATTATAATAGGTTGGTCACTTACGAATAACATTAAATAGTATAAACCACATAAATGGATCCATATTGTAGCGTTACAGCATTATAGAATTAAAGCTGTGAAAATAAAAGAGCAGTGCAAACGTAACTAAAAATAAGAAAACTGAGTACGGAATCTACAAGAGAAGAGGTGAGAATGAGCAATTACGAATGCATTTAAATTGCTCGGGATAACAAATAAAGCTGATAATGTAGTGGTATAGTCCCCATCAAAGAAGGTCTGGATATGTTAAAGAGGACGGCGTTTTCTCTGTAAATCTGGAGAATTTAAGGATGGAGGGAAGACGAATCTTGCTGGCTCAGGTGTAGATGGCTAGAAAAAGGAGCGTGTAGATGAAAGCTCCAGTAAATATCGTCACTTTTGTCTAATTTTTATTCTCACTCACCGTTTCGGCTTTATCTTCGAAATTCATTTTTAAAAGGAAATAAAAGTAATCATTCATACAAGCATATAATAAAACAACATGAATTTATTATATTTAATAAGCTAATAAACGTTTGTTTTAATGAAAAAAACATATATGTGAGTATAAAAAATATATAAATAGATAAGATTAATATCAAAATCAATTTGAAAATACAACAGATAATAAAATGAAATAAATTAATACAAGTACAAATAGAAAGTTAATAACATACCTTCTAAAAGTAACACATTTTAAGTAGATAAATGTTTAAAGAGTTTATTCCTGAACATAACTAATCTAACGTTTTTCCCCTTTTTAATATTATGAGGGTTTTTGTAGTTGAAGTGAAAATTATAATTTATTTTGGTCCTAATAAAAATTTAAACATAGGTTATCAAAGAGTAAAATTCATAATAGAACTTTATAATCTTAAATCGTTATCAAAAATTATTAATGGTAAAACTTCAAACAATAGATTCTTAAACAAATTTCTAGTTTTTGTTTTGCAAAAGACTTTCATTACCTTCTTCGGTTGCCTCTGCCACTTTTCTTTTAGTAGTTTCGAGGAGAATTTTCCTATGGAAACCAGTAGAACCATCAATTGGTTGGTAAAATTTTGATATTTTGAGTCTGGTAAGTCTTGATAAACTTTCTTCTTAGGAAGCTATAACCTTATGGAGAATAAAAATTTAATGTTAGATCAAAAGCTCTTAATTGAGAATTATATTTGCAAATACCGTTTTAATAATATTTTCAAAAGTTCTTGGAATCGTTGTTAACAGAAACCTGCAAAAAAATATATAATTTTATTCCTAAAATATAAGATATCACACAATGCACATTCATATAATATCATTGTGCTAAAAAAATACTAGGTATTTACTGAGACAATTTAAAAAAAGTATTTCAAAAAACTCAACTTTTAATGTCATCATTGTACTTAACTTTTTTATTACTAAATTATTAATAATGTCATTTTGTGTAGTTCGTTGTGATTTGTATAATATATATTATTAAAACCCATCGTCAATGTTAATGTGTCAAGTTTTTTTTAATAATTATGTCCTTGTTATAGTAAAAGCACATTTAAACACATTTTTAAAGTTTTCTGGATTTCTGCTTTAAATTATCGTACAATTGAACTGACTAATTGTGTGTTTCAGTAAAGGTATATCTCTTTTTTGTTATAACAGTCTTTGTATATTGTTCTAACTTTTTAGATAATCAGAGAAAACAGTAAGACATCTTAATATATCCTATTTCACCAACAAAAATGTAGAATAATTAATCTCACATCAAACGAAAAAAGTAATTTTAGGATGTCCTAATAGGTTTTAACTTAAAACTAAATAAAATGTATATTGCAACTGTGTTTAAATAAATGAATGTTTTTATACCTGACTATAGCACCAGACAAACATTATTTTAGATCATAATGATCTGCATAACTCAAAATAGTCAAAATCCACATTATTTAAGTTGTTCTAGTATTGTTTTAGCATAACGATGTTAACTCCAATAATAAATATTCACATTTTTTTGGGACGTTTTTTAAGGAAATTAAAAAAAAAAACATGAATAATGTGATATTCTTGTTTAGTTTTGTACTATATAATATAGTTCATTAGGTAGTGATTTAGAAGCAAATTATGTTCTATTTATAGAATAAAAAATCACTCATAATATCTAAATATTTATACCTATTTATATTTTGGACAGGAAGACTATTTTATGTTTTTGGCTCTGAATACTTTTCTTAAGAATTTTAAAACCTTCCTTAGCTCTTTTGGGATATTCCATGCATATCTTAGAAGTTCATTTTGTTTAAACCTAAAACAAATTAAGTACAAAAAATGAACATTTAAACAATACACAAAATTAGTCTTTTAGATTAGTTAAAAAAAAGTGTCAACAAAAAAATAGCTATGCCTTTTTCCTTAAACATTCTTTTTGAAAGAAACTTAAGTTTCTCTACTTACTTGCTGTTTTAGTATTTTAGTAGCAGATGAATATAGTGTAGAAGTAGTGACAGGATTGATTATTATACTTCTTTTTTCGAAATTGCATTTTTCTTTAATATTTTCCTTCCCTGAGATCTGTAATAAAAATGCATTAGCATAAAAAGTTATTCAGGTGGTCACTTGTTGAATTCCTATATTTTGGAACCATGTATTTCTTTCTCATATCAAGAAAAGGAAACCTAAAAAAAATAACAATAAACTTTACAAAGATGTGATATTAAAATAATAATAAGTAATTAACCTTTACTATAATCATTATGAGACGGATGAAGACGAAAGTAGCTGGAGTGTACTTGCTCTTAATTTTAATTTTTCGATAAGAAAATAAAAAAGTTTAATTGCGAATTAAAGGTGATTGCCTAATGCACCGCCTCTGATAATTAGGTTGTGTCTGTACTTACTTATGATATTATCTTGAAGAAGCATTTTCAACAGGCCTTTTACACATAAAGCATGTTTTCACCATATTATTAGAGATAATAAATCTTAAATATACATTTACAACCTTTACAACGTTATAAATAATAATATTTTCCGTAAAATACAAATAAGAAATTGACATGTGTCAGAAAGTGTCAGAACTGGCGCTCACAGAAAACTTCTGGCGGTGTCAAACTTGGCAACGCTGATTAAATAAGCCAATTACAGAAGAGGTATTTTCCCCCTCGGGGGGAGTAGATGTTGCTAACAAAATTTAGCGCGGGGAAGGGGGGAAGACTCCCTCTAGTAGTAATTAGGCATTCCAAACAAATGAATTACCAGTGGGCAGGTTTGGTATATCTAAGGGTGGCGACATATGGTGTATTCTATTTACTTTACGTAAAATCATGAATAATGGATTACATTTAAATATTTTATGTCAAACACAATAAAAATAATATTTAAAAAACCCACCTATACATTTCTTCATAAATTGGCAGGCTTGGCGACTACTACTTTGAATAAAAATAGCGTCCAAGTTGCAAGACTATGTCGCTACCCCCTTAGATATACAAGAATTTCCCACTGGCACCTATTGTTTGACAGGTCGTTGGAATGCCTAATTGCTCGGAGGGTTTTTTGACGTCGACGTATAAATTAGAACTGACAACTGACAATGATATGAATGTTGTTATGAACGTGTGCGTTTTATTAAAATTAATTTAATTTGGGCCCCGTTTATTTCTTTGAGTTTGATTTTGTTGTTTAATAAATTTTCTTTGGGGGGGATGTTTATTTTCGCATATTATTTTTTGCATGAAGCAATTTCTGGAACCAAACTAGCCTTTTTGTACACGTTTCTTTCTAGAGGAAAGTAATTTCTAATTTATTAAGAAAACCACCGTATAATGTGTATGTTTAATAATATATTACAAAATGGCTATACTTATTTTAGGTGAACTGGAACAGAGATCCATTGTTACAGCTACTTTTGTTCATTAAGTATGTAGATGAATGTCTGGATAGCTTTAATGGTAGCACAAAGTTCGCACCTACTAGAAAAGTATAATTTATGCTTAGTAAAAAATCTCTGCATATGTATTATTGGCAAAGGACTTGAAATGATTAGAGATTGGCTATTTCATACATACACCTACCTTCAATAGTTACTCGGCTATTAGAAGATTGTAGAGTCATTTAAACGAAGAAAAAAAATTTAATCACAAAAGGGCAGAATTTTAAATCAAGATTGCATTGGAAAATAAATTTGAGGACATCAGGTCAATTTTGGATTGTAGAGAGAGATAAATCTCAAGAAAAAATAATTTATCCTGCAGGACAACCAGTAGTTTAAGTAGGATCTGCTAACTTTATTAGAAGATTTTGGGCTAACATCTTTAAAATAAAAAAATTTACTGTTTAAAATTTAAAAAAAATTAATTTGTGGTTTATTTTCATTACCCCATTCTTTTGCAGCAGCAGAAATAATTTTCTCTCAACTAAATAATATTAAAGTTTTATTGTTAAATATATTTAATAATAGTTCTGGTACATTTATGTTACTTTAAAATATTATCTATTACGATTTTATTATCTTTTGGTTCAAAATTCTATTACGAAAAAATTAATTGGTGTGGCAACACTGCTCTATATTTTCCAACCTCTTTGACTTAGAAAATGGGGACGTCATAGACGTTTTGGAAAGATCCAGTATTTCATTCTCAAAGTAATTATTTTAACTGCAAAATTTTAGATTATGAGTTCCTTTTTTATTTATGTGATATATTTGTGTTAACAAAATTAAGAGTTCCTTTCTATTTGTGTTTATATTTGAAAATATTTGTAGGTTCTTTTTTTATGTAAAAAAATGAAGTTTGTGGTTTATTTTATTTCATTAAAAAAAAATTATTATTTTTTTGCTGGACCGCGCGACGTCGTTTTAATTGACTTCCCGCGCCGGTCCAAGGGGTCCCATTCGTTCTTGATTCTGTTAAGGAAATAACAAAAACTTTCATAAATTGGTTCTACACACTGAAGTACACTGGCTTTTGAAAGGCTATAACCAGGCTATAACCAAGTTATAACCAGTCTAGTAATGAAGATGATTAATTTAGCCTGTGTATCCCTATTTAAATTTTTTTTTTTGATATTATATGGTTTAATTATTTTCCTATTATTTTGCCACGTATTTTAACCTAAGAATTTACCATTGTCTAAACTTGTCTTTTTAAAAAATACGACAACTTGTAAATGGCAGACGTTTTTATATCAATAATTTGTGGTATATTTAAAATTGTTCTTTTCTTCTCTAAATATTATGAAAAAGTCGCTATCTGCTTCTGATTACTTCTCCGCTTATTTCTTCTAAACTACGCAACTGATTTTGATACGATTTTCACTAATAGAAAGAGCGATAAACGAGAAAGGTTTGTGTATATAACTTGTAAATATTTTATACAAAATACCTAAACTATGACGGTGTTCTGTTAAAAAAAACTATTTTCGTATGCTTACATGGCTAACGCTGACTAAATCTTAAGAGGTACATCAAAACAATGCACTAGACGAGGATACTGTAACGCCAGCCATTTTGGACCAGTCCGGTCATGCTTTAACCTCTTGTTTGGACACCCGAAACCCAACTTAATGTTCCTACAATTGAAAATAAGACGCCTACAATGAACACCAATCAACAGTCTGGAACACAGTAGAATGTTCAAAGAGTGATACTAATTGCAATTTTTGGCGAAGGAATTTTGGTGGAAACAACTAGAGCCTTCACCATTTTATAAAAATGGATTGTGTTGCTGTGGCAGAGTTCAGTTAAATATGAGACATAGCTGTGAAGCAGATCAATAAAGTAAATGTCCACATAAAATAGTATTTAAATAAATGGCTACATAAATTAGTCTTACGTACAAATAAATAAGTTATAAAATAAAATAGCGTATAAGTTGACTTATTAAATGGTAAAATTTCAACGCGTCCTCAAAATAACCTCTTTTCGTAACTTTATGACAAAATAATTTAAAAAGGCACGATTCAAAAATTTTAATATTTATTCGGGAAACATTTGGAATAATTTTTTGTAAAAAGTTTATAAAAAAAAGGGTACCAATCTTTATGATACGATATTAACAAAATTATTGTCTATTTTTGATTTAAATCAACATTGTTTTTCTTCTAAAAGTGTTAGCAACAACTAATAAAGGTACTATAAAGTTATGTCCTCCACTATAAAGTTTCATAAAAACTCTATAGTGGCCCTAAGCCAAAATAAGATAGTGACAAAAACTTAAAGTACCAGTTACTTTATTTGGGCATATTAGTGGTACTGCTGGGTGGCAGTAACTGATTCACTGATACCACAGCTTAACAATACAGCTCCACAACTCCGTGTCGGCGTCTTTGATCTGGCGGTCGAGAACCAAGCAAGACGGAATGGTGCTATCTCTGTTAGATTCGAGGGAAAAGTCGGGCCCGGATTAAAATATTTTTTTATTATTGAAAAAATTGAAAACCTTGGCGTAATAAGGTTAGTTACATCCCATATTAAGTAAGTTTTGGGAAATTAAATTTTTAATTTGTTTTAAATTTGTCAAATATAATTAAAAAATTATTTAAATATAAATATTACGAAAAATAGCACATCTTTCGAATTAGAGGTTGAATAATTTGTATGTGGCTAGTAAAATCCTCGTTAACAAATGTTTTGAGCTAAAACAGTCACTTCACGACAATTTGTGGCTTGGATCCTTTTTACACCAAGGGCTTCAATTATTGTTAAATAATTTTGTCACGCTCGTGGATGCAAATCAAGTAGTACCCCGTGTGTCTGGCAATGTTACTCTTCGCGCAAAGGGTTTATACCTAAATAAACGAATGCTTCGACTGAGGTCTGGGAACTCTATGGTATTTTGGAATTATAAAGAATTTGTGCTTTTATTTTAACAATATTGGTTATATTTAGATGTATTCTTATTAATTGAAATACAGATTTGTAGAAGTAATACTTTGACAGTTTTTATTAATATAATATATTCAATTTTTATCTGACCATACCGAAGTTGGGAATTTTGAACCTTTATAGTAATGTGAAATTTGAATTACAATATTACACGAAATTACATAATTATTACTTATTTTAGGTAGGTACTAAATTTGTACTTGGAGAAAGTAATATCGATTTTTACAAGAAAACTTGAAAAGTAAATTAATTTAGTTCCTATTTCTGATGTAAAACTTAAACCAAGAAAACAAATAAATAGTAGTTTGTTCAACAAGGGTGGATATGATTGCCATATCACACAAAGACGAAGTTTGAGCACGACGTCGTAGGCGCAGTACTCAATCGTCTGATTGTGATATGAACAATCCACTCGATATGGTCAGTATATTTTTTCTACGACCCACTAACGAAAATCTACAAATTTAAAAAATGATTTTAGGTTATTTAGACAAAATAACTAATTTTAAAATAATTTACGAAGTTGGCTAATTTATAAAATAAAATAAACATGAAAAAATAATTAGTCCTCGGCCTAGATTCGATCCCGGGCTTTTAGCGTGGAAGGCAGATGCTCTATCCTCATCTTCACCGAAACTTTCAGGACTTTAGTTTTAATACTCGTAATTAAATTAGTATCATGTAGTTTGATTAAAAAAAATTTTTTTAAAATGTGGACACAATAAAAACAAAAATGCTATTATTCATCGAGTCTACACAAAAATTTTAATGTACTTTTTCGTTTTGTAGTATGTGCCTAGATTGGCTAATATCCATGCACAGATTACAAAACGAAAAAGTACATTGCCTTTAATTGAACGAATATATTTGATATTCATTCTAGGTAGTAAGAACACTGCAAAAAAAAATAAATTCGTCAATCACCGTTCCTATTTTGATCAACCGACTGCTATTATTTTTAAAATTTTAAATAAATGGCAATTCTGTCAAACTAATTGTCAGTATATTTTTTAGTTATTGAGATTAAACATACATTAAAATAGGTTATATTCTTTTGAAAAACGTTAGCATGGATGACTAAAGGGTATTGGGTTAATTAATTCTAAAAGTGTGGTACAAATGTTATTTTTTATAGCCAATTCTTCAAAATTATTTTGAAATATCTTTTCAATATTGAATATTAGTTCTACAAATTCATCATTTGACAGTTGCAGATTTCCAAATGTATCTCTGAATTGGCGTTATCAAATGCCTTTAAAAATCAATAAAAAGAAAAATCATCTAATTCAACGTGTTCTTTGTTATATATAAGACAGGTATCACAGTAGTGGATCCTCAAGGCTTTTATCAAAAGGTAACCACACACATACCTGATAAAAATTTTCTGTAGCAACTCGTCTTTACAATAATTTAGGGTGTTAATAATTTCATCATAAAATAAAATACAATGTGTTCCATTTAAAAAACATACATTTTAATTTGCCGGACAAAAACGTGACACCCTGTATATCCAAAGAACTTTTTAAAATATGTAGGTATTTTTCAAATCCATATAACTTTTATTTAAAACTTTTTTGCGTGTCTATAACAAAATAATGAACAATAACGCACTAATGGGACACCCTGTATAAATTATATTTTTAACAATGAAAATTTCTTATAATGTGGTACTTATTGGTTTGGGTCCTTGGGAAAACTAAAGAATGTTTTCTTGCAGGTATAACCCTTATTAAAACAGCTTTTGACTGCACAAACAGAATGATTTCTTTTTTTTTTTCACTCATTCTACTCACAGCTAAAGAGTCACCAAAATAATAACAGTACCTTTAACTCAAACAAAATCAACGAAATTATAGGCTCCACGAAATTATACAATCAACGAAATTATACGCACGACTCAACACCTTACCTAAGTACGCTTCTGAACGCCAAAACCGTCTTTTCCCTCCGAAGGCGGAGCTTAAGCGATGCGCGACGAAATCGACGCAAACCGTTGCCGCCAAGAGAGTGTTTTAGCTGTATTGTATAAGCTGTGCTGATACTATATAGTTTTTGCCACTATAGAGCAACAATAAAGTGATACTGCCCAGTTCCTTTAACTACTTAAGGTGATTACAGCACCCCTTATAATTTTCGGACAAGTATATCTCAAAAAGCAATTTTTTAAAAAAATTAAAATTTTGTGAAAATAAATTAGGCAATAATATCTAAAATATACATATATTTTAAAGTTTTAATTCCTTCCAGTTTTCATGAATAAAAATCAAAGGGCTTTAAATTTTGAAATATAATGAAAAATTCGCCAAAATTAGTGGCTAAAACTTCCAGTTAGTGCTATCTTCTGGTGTAAACTGGCGTAAATCGGTTTCCCAGATTTTTCCAAGTTTAAGGAATAATAATATCCCCGCCAAAAGTAATAATTAATAGTCCTAAGGAGCTATTTCTCACATTTTGTGGACAATCCTTTTGGCAGGATAAGTTATACACGTTGAGGCCCCATTACAATAGTGGAAGTGCCTTGTTTAAATAAATCATATTAAGTACATATTGCTGCACTAGTACTCACCTGCATACGTTGTTTTAGGCCTCCTTTTCCTAAGCCAGTTTTTAGTACCAGAAAAGCGTAGGTTACGATAGCAAATACTTAAATTGACAGTATCCGTTCTTAAATTTACTGTGTCGTTTAGAGATATGTGTATCATTTCACGAATTGTTCTTTTGTAATAGTTGGATTCTTTATCAACAATTTTAACGTTTTCAAAGTCAAATTTGTGCGATTGATTAAAATGATGTAAAGCTAATTCGGTCTTTTCTACCTTATTTTCATTTTTTTCCCGACAGTCATATTTGTGTTGGTATTATCTGTTTTAAGATATTGTTTTGTAACATTGTAGCATTTTTCACAGCTTTCACAGTTAATTTTGTACACTACATTGGATTTTAATTGATCGGGCGTTTCATCTTTTAAATTTGAAAATAAGGATCTACACTGGTTAATAGGGTAAAACGCTAACATTGTGTTTTCACAACCCTATCTGTATACAGATAGGAAAGTAAAAACACATGAATTTCTTCGTCCACCTACAATTTAAACTGCCACAATATTTTGATTAATGTTATCATTATTTTAAGATATCTGTGTGTAAATGTTACGTTTAGTATTAGATTTTATTTATGTATTGTTTTAACTGGTTTAACTGTTTCGGCAAATTCCACATATGCCATTTGTCTTCTATTAATTAATTTAATAAGGTAAGATTTTTAGTTTTTAAGTTTATATTGATTTCTTAATTCTCTCATGCTAACAATGATCGTTTTATTGAAATAACAATAACCATTTACGTTTTATATACACCTATATACCTACCATTTATGATATTGACACCTATATAAATCTCATAGTTTTTACAATTTTTTATTAAAACCTTTCAGCCTTGAAAAAGACGAAAAATAAACGTCGAAAAGTCAGCAAATTAAGAAGTTAATGTTTCCTTTTGGCACGTCCTCTTCCCACTAACCTCACACTCACAAATACATTTAAAGGACGAAAACTTTTACTGAATTATATTTTATTATATTTAAAATATTGATATGTATATCCAAGTTCTGCTGCAGTTCGGTGCAATTCTTTTCCTTTGACTGTGGTTAATCTTGAACCCCAGATGGTATTTTTAGAGTTGTATTTACCTAGTTTTTAAAGTATATCAAGATAATGTTCTTTTTACTGGTTGTGTCTTGGTGGGCAATAGATTGCAGCTATTGTAATATTGCCTCCTTTAATGTTAATACCTGATTTTTAGTTCTTGGATGCTTCGTCAGACGATGACATGATAGCAACTGATTATTATGTTACTCCTGTGTGAGAGTTGGTTTTAATAGTATTTATTGTTTGTGGCGTATTGTCAATTGCTAGTTGCTTATTGCATTTATTTATGGGCCTTTTAGTGATTTAGCGGCACTGTGCTTCGGATCTTAGTCTAAACCATGGGAATTTTTAATTGCATGATTCGTACGAAGATGATATCATTGAGCCCAAAGCTTTCATTTATTAGAAGATTTGTATTCGACGATTATTGGCTAACACCGGCCGATATAAGAGAAGCACCTCTCGACGAAGTTGTCACCTGCATCAAATCTAACTAGATAAGAGGAGCCTATCAATTTGAGAGTATGCACAATGGGTCTAGTGAGACCTAAGTGTCACACGTTATAGATACTGATATATAGAAAATTATAAATTCGGGTTTTTAATAAATTTCCCAGAACTTTTGTTAATTTAGAAATTATTGTACCTAATATCTGTAAAAAACATTTATATACATACTTATTTTGTTGTAGGTTTGTGTGATGAAATAAAACTCAAAAAAATTGGATTACTGTTTTATTATACATGTTTTTTGCCGGTACACATATTTTATTTCGATACTGGTTGCAATATTAAATAATTGCATAATAAAGATTAGTGTAAACCTTTACAGCATAAATAACTAATTACATTTGAAAGGTATTTAAGTACTTCCATAGTAGTTTAGATTTAGATAGTTTTACTTATTAATGTTTTGAAGAATTATTTGTGAAAGTAACAATAATTAACTTTATTTTTTACTTTCATCAAGGTCTTCAGAAAATATTTATAATTTTTATTTGAACGTTACACCTTTTTTTTCATGTTGTGTAGTTAAAAGAGTACAGTTCAAAACTAACCGCTTATATTTCAACCAATTTTAATTTAAAATTGTTTTCAGGATGATATAACAACATTTTATGGTAAAGGTTTACACTGTTGTGTTCCTACTTATAATATTTATTTTTTATACATAAGTACGTTATCTACACAGACTTTTACTAAAACTACAAACTAAAATTAACACTTTGCACTTTTTTTCGAGAATTATTAATTCTATATATTTGCATAAGTACGTAAATAGGTACAATCTCACAGGTTCTAGAAAAAAGTGGTAGAGTTATTAATGAAGAAATTAAATAAAAATATGAACTCGATGCGGAAGACAAATGTACAAAAGGATCATAAATTATACCAGATATTTCAGAGTCAAAATTAGGTTAGTTATAAGTTAGACCTAACGTGCTTATATATCAAAGTACATAAATAAGCTGTAGCCTCTTGAAGTTATAAACTAAAAATCTATTTTCTAATAACCAATAACCTAACAATTTATCATAAAAATAAACACGTGTTCTTCTAAAGTAAGAGCCACTTTGCAATAAAGTAGGTAAGAAGAAAAAAATGGAGGAGGATTTCAAATTAGTTCAGTCGGAGTTGTGTAAACGTCTCAAGAAGACATCGACGACCCTGTTGCAGATATTCACAGTGAAGAAACTGACGATGTTAAACTGGTCCATTCCAAGAGGATAAAATGTACTTTACGTTGTTTCCAAACAATAATCTTATAGATTAATTGTTTAATTTTATTTTATTTGTTTCTAAATGTTGTTTTCTTCTATTTTCAACAATATTTTTTGTCTAATCAAGTTATAAGAAGTTTGATATGTAATCGATTTTTAAATACTGTTAATTTGTTATTATACTGAGCTGTGACGGTTTTGACAGATACCCATTTATAAATCCCACCATGATCGAATTTCAAGAAAGTGATTTTAATTTTGAATAAGTTTTTTGAAATTGATATTAAAATAATCATTAATAATTCTCATTCTCTTTCATAAGATCCCCACATAATAAGTGGGGATCTTATTACCTGATTTTTTGACATGGGTTTATGATCAGGAAAGGTTCAGAAAAAGTTTAGATATTGTGTCACAAAGAACAAGCCTAGTAATGAGAAATAGAAATATTTTCATCTGTAGGTTCTTCAGCGTCCATTGAAAAATGGGAGAGGGGCATAGCCCGAAGATTATAGACCTACAGAACCAAATAATGCTAGAAATATTTGGAAAAGCTGTATTTTGGAAATTGTTAGTATAGAGAGACGCTTCTAGGCTGAAATTGTAGCAAATTCAGTCTACTTTGGAGGCGAATGGTCTTAGTTATAATCGAAAGCTATACTTCCAGGGTTAAAATCGCCAGAAACTAAAAAAAAGGGTAAAATTTCGTGGTTTTTAATTATTAGGCCAATATCATAGACAACTCAGCAAAAAATCAGAACTACCGGATCTAACGTAAGGTCTCATGCATATGGTTACTGGACTATAGTCTCAAATAATATAATATTAAAAATGACTATATAACATCGGAAGAATTAATATCTTTACATGGTAGGGCTTGGCCATTATTATTTTTACAGAAATTGTTTCCCTACTAATTTTGTTAAGCCAAATATTAATATTTTGAATACCCCACACTATGTGAAACAAATTGATTACGTCTGTAAAATTTTTAAATTATTTGTTATGTCCTTCTATGTTTTTTTTTTAAATCTATTTGTGATTGCACCAAATGATGGAAAAATTGTTTTCCGAAACATACTTTGTACTTTTTAAATAAAAACATTTATATAAAAACTTTTATTTACTCCTGCAATTTTTAGTGTTTTCTATAATAACTCAAAAACTACATAACTTTTAATAATTTTGAAAAGAGATCCGAGATCACCATCAAATTCTCTAAAACATTCCCCTCTTAACCGACCTTCTAAGAAAGATACCAATATAAAAAGCTGGAATTTCATATACACAGTTTAGGTAAGTTAGGTATAACTGACTTATTTTTAAGTCCAGACTATCTGGTATACTTTAGAACCTTTTTTGGTATACCCTCTATTTAAGTGAATTCCTTATAAATAAAATGTATATAGCGCGCATCATAAACTATTAACAGGTTAAAATGAAATTCTTTGGACATGTTATTTCTAACAAGTACATTTCGCCATTTATTTCAACCCTTGTGCAGCCTAGGTACCCCCATTTTATAATTACTAAGGTGACAGTCGTGTGTCTAAATAACTATTTAAATTGGATTAATTAGTAACTCAATTTTAAAATAAGTTTTACATCATTTTTTTTTTATACCGTTGAATATACAGGGTTTCCCATTAGTGAGTAATTATTCAATATTTCAATTTGGATTACAGACACGCAAACACGTTTCAAATAAAAGTTATATGAATTTAAAAAATACGTTTTTTAAAAATATTTTTGGATATACAGGATGTTGCGTTTTTGCCTGGCAAATAAAAAAGTATATTTTTTAAATTGAATACTCTGTATTTTATTTTAGTTTTAGAATGGTTTCGTAACACTGTATTTAATCCTAGAATTTTTCTTCAAAATATTACAGGATTGCCAAGCAATTAATTTTTTTATGAAATTAAAGAACGCCCTGTATAATATTTTAGAATAGTATTCCTTATGAATTTACCTATTTAACGATACCAACATGTTAGCTAATAACATATATACAGGATGTACCATCAGTGCGTAATTAATCTATAGCTGTTTTATTATTGGAAATACAAAAAAAAATTATATAGTGTCATGACCATATCGAATAATCAGTCTTAAATATACAGCATGGTCTATAAATGAGGGGCTGACCCAACCTATACATTTTTAAAGCAAAACACCCTGCAGGTAGTTATATACATATTTGATTGTTTTCACATCGTTAAACAATTTAAATAGACTTCAATTATTTGCTATGTTGTATATAGGGTGTGTCAAAATGCGAGGTTACGATTTTCTCAATTTTTTTTAAATGGAATACCCTTTATGTTATACTACCAATTAATTAATACCATTAATTGAGAAAATCTAAACCTCGCGTTTTGACACACTCTATATACAACATAACAAATGAATAAAGTCAATTAAAATTGTTTGACAATGTGAAAACAATCAAATATGTATAACTATCTTATTTCAAAAAATTGATCAGCCCCTCATTTATAACCACCCTGTATATTTAAGAATAATTGTTAAATATGATCATACAACTTTTATTATATATTTTTTTCTTATTTGCAATAATAAAACAGCTATAGATCAAGTACGCACTGATGGTACACCCTGTTTATGTGTTATTGGCTAACATGTTGGTATTATTGAATAGGTAAATTTATAAGGAATTTTATGCTAAAATTGAACTTAAAATTAGCCATATTTAGGACATATTTCTAAACACTCTGTATAAAATAAACCAGTTCTATCAGCACTATTCGTTAGCTTAGTATCTTAAAAGTCTGTATATTAAACAATTTTGAAATCAATGTAAACCTATAGCACAGGTAGAAGTTGGATAGGCTTTTGGTAGGTAGAGAGGGGGTAAACGTCAAATCCCGTCGAACTACTTCGATAATTTAGCGCTATTATCTGCCAGTGTCGTGACATAAAGTAAGTTAGTGTAAAATTAAGTTAAATTAAAGGGAAAATTAGGTTAGAATTGTTTTTCCGGTGTTTTGTGCTGGGTTCAATTAGCCAAAATGCCTAAAGGTAAGCCATTTATAGTTAGGGAAAAAGAAATTATATCTAATGTGATTAAATTCATGAAAAATGGGGTTCAAATACTACTGCATGACTGTAGAGTTCGTGTTTTAGCAGCAACGGCAATTTCTAGAAATACTTATGCCAAAGTTTTTACCTAATTTGAAGCCACTTCAAAACCTACACTTCCTTGAGAAAATAGGATTGGAAGGGTCATTATAGGCATTGAGACATTTCCTTAGTACATTGGCGACAGAAGGGGGCACAATAGATCTTTTAGGTCGCAGTGTATCAACACCCCGTTCTTAACATAACATAACATATGCCAAAGTTAAAAAAGAAAAAGCCTCTGTTGATTCAGGTAGTATACCTTCTTTACTATTTAACAAGGGCAGGGTGAAAGAATTAGGCACATAATAAATGATTTTTGTGTAATTGATAAACAACGACCTAGCATGCATACTGTTTTTAAAAAAGTACAGGATACTCAAGTACGGTTTGAAGGGTGCCTCTCAACATTCCAAAAAGTTGTTAAAGAATTAAGTTTCGATTGGGAAAAAACCCGGAACAGAAAAGTGTTGATGGAGAGTTATATTATCAGATTAAAAAGGGTGAAATACTTACAACAAATGAAAATATATCGTGAAGAAGGTAGAAACACAATTTATACGGATGAAACATATCTACATAGTTTACACATTCGTCCTAATACCTGGATAGATAGTAGTCTCGTTTAAACCTAAAAAAAAAACTTACAGTAAAGGCAGAATACATTATAGTTCATGCAGGGGGAAGAAGGGCTTTGTGGAGAATGATCTTTTAATTTTTAAATTTGACAGCAAATCTGGTGACTTTCACGATGACATGAACACCGAAAATTTTATAAAATGGGTACAAATACAACTTATTCCCAATAGTGTCAAAAGTCCCATATTTTCTTCTAGGAAGGACCACATGATTCTACAAAATTTCCATAGCTATTCACAATTTATTAAACTATTTACATGATTACCCAATTGTTATTAGCATCTATAAAATATACCTATGGTAAGCGTTTACGTCGGTTATTTCCGCAGTACATAGTCAATTTAAAATAACGGTAAAAGGTCGAGAAACGCCGCACTTGACGAGACCACTTGTCCCCTACGTATTTTGGGGCACTGATTACGAAAATGAGGGTTAAAACTGGCAGCAATGGTTGGAATACCCCTAAAATTGCAAAAAAACACCCCCAAAGGGGTGTTTTTCGACTGTACTTGTTGTTTTGCAAACTAACTCATCTCATATGTTTTTTTGGGCGCTGATTTCGAAAATCGGGATGTCGAGACTGGAAAATTTGTGTGACACAATTTTAACCATTGCTGCAAGTTTTAACCCCGAATTTCGTAATCAACGCTCCAAAAAACATATAAGATGCCTTAGTTTGCAAAACAACAAGTACAGTCGAAAAACACCCCTATCTAGGGGTGTTTTTTTGCAATTTTAGGGATGTTCCGACCATTGCTGCCAGTTTTAACCCTCATTTTTGTGATCAGCGCCCCAAATTACGTAGGGGACAAGTGGTCTCGTCAAGTGCGGCGTTTCTCGACCTTTTCCCGTTATTTTATGTCAATTCCAGTGTACAAAGTAGGAGAACGGGCAAAAGCCTCTCCAACTTCTACTCCTGCTATATCTAAATTATGATAATTTATTTTGGGAACTGCAACATTCTCTAATTTCATATAAAAAAATTAATTGCTTGGCCACCCTGTAATATTTTGTAGAAAAATTCTAGGGTTAAATACAGTATTACCAAACCAATCTAAAACTGAAATAAAATACGGGGTGTTCAATTTAAAACATAAATTTTTATTTGCCAGGCAAAAATATTTTTAAAATACGTATTTTTTAAATTCATATAACTTTGTTTGCATGTCTATAACACAAATTGAAATATTGAACAAATACGCACTAATGGGACGCTCTGTATTATTAAAAACCATATCAAATGAGCTGTCACTCGATCAACCTTGCGATTGACAAGAGGGTAGCTATCTATCAGTTTTATTCTAGTTAAACTGTCAATTGTTTAAATTGTAAAGGTAACCAGAGTGAAAAACATAAAAAACAAATATTTAGAAAAAGTGTACTTACAGAAATCTTCGTTATTCTTCAGTTTCGAGTCCTTATTAATTTAATTATTTTAATTATTAACTTTATTAATAACACTACCCCTAACAATATACAAAATTAAAAATGCACATTTTACCCTTTATTTATTTGAAAATAACTACCACAACTTTATACAAAATGATGGATTTTTTAACTATTAGGAATAATCGAAACATTCAACAATAATAAAGTAAAAAATTATTGGTTAGTATACAAATTCAAAATCACACAATATGCATGAACGAATCATCAAAATACGTTTCCCATTAAATCTTACAGAAAAAGGAACATAAACTCAAGGTCATCAGAGAACTATTTTCATCGAACTGAACGAAATATTTACAATTTCACCAATGGCATTATTTTATCTGTAGGGCATAAGAAAGCAGTTTATGGTTTTTGCAACAAATATTATATTATTTATGATTCTACGGTAAGTTTATCAAATTTTTGTTTTTAATAAATAAAAAATAGTTACATTAAACCAGGGTAAAAATTTAAAAAAATACAATGGCTATATCTTACATGTCTCATGAACTAAAGACCTAATTGTTGAAAAACACTCACCATTGCACCATGAGCCGCCCATGCAGCATTGCTTTACAACGCGAATACGTCACCCCCTTGTGATATATAAGCGTCACTTTGGAGCTCAGTCAGTTAAAACCAGAAACTTAGCTTCACAGAACACCTACTTTCTGGCATGGAACGAACATCTCATTTACATCTCATTTCAAATCTCGGATAAACAAACACAGATGCAGATGTAGTAGATGTGTCCGATGTGGATAAACAAACGCTTGAGGTGTAAAAAATGCATCTTATGTGGATGATAGTCATGCCGCGTTTGAATATTTTATCAGAGACCTAATTCCGGAAGTTACTGAATTCCGCTACATTTTAGTAAATAAAGTTATTCCGCCACTAAGTTTCTACCAGTGCGGAAGCTCTATAATAGGGCCAAGCACAGCGGAGATTGGCAGAGCTACACCGAGGCGCTTACTACCTACAAAAAAGAAATCAGGAATGCTAAACGTAACAGCTTAAGAAAATTCTGCGAGGATATTAACTCTAGACCTGCGGCAGCGAGACTGCACAGTGCCCTGGCAAAAGGGAGAGTTGATACAGTTATGGCATTAAAGAAACCAAATGGAAGCTTCACGGAGACTGAGGAGGAAAGAGCTGGCCTCTTACTCGAAACTCACTTTCCTGGAAGCACACCTTTTCTAATAAGGGACACACCTAAGGCAAGCAGTTCCTGGACTTAGACAGTCCAAAAGATTCATAGAGGGGCCATCCACGAGCAGACAACATCAACTGCTAAACCTTAGCAGAAGCGAACTCAAGGCCGTAATAGGACTCCTTACGGGACACTGCGGCCTTAGAAGACACCTAAATCTCTTAGGGATATCTGATGACTCCCTATGCAGAATATGTGAAGAGGAGGACGAAACTCCTATTCACATACTATGCCACTGCCGGAACCTTAAATGGGAACGGGAATGGTACTTCGGGGTACAATATCCGGAACCTGAAGAAATCGCGAAAGCGCCCATCAGACATATTCTTGAATTCATCAAGAAAATCAATCTGATGGGATAGAAACTGTGAGGGGTACAATAAGCCTAGAGCTTCAGTACAAGTGGGCTTTGAACCACGCCCTAATTCAGATGATGATGAAGGTAAGCAGGCCCCCAAGAGAGGCCGCTATAGTGGCCAAACACATATGCAGCAGAAATCGGTTAAAGTGGGCCGTAAACACTTTTGAACCGTTTAAGTCTCCAGGTGTGGATGGAATATTTCCTGCCCTGCTTCAGCAGGCACCGGAGGAATTACTACCACACATAATCCGGCTATCCCGGAGCAGTCTAGAGCTGGGATATATACCAAAAGCATGGAGAAGGGCCAGAGTCACCTTTATTCCAAAAGTAGGGAAAAGGATACCACACATCCTAAATCCTTCCAACCAATCAGCCTCACATTCTTTGTATTAAAAACAATGGAGAAGGCTGTTGATAATTATATCAGAACGGAAGTCCTGGAGAGGGTACCACTCCACAACAGCCAACACGCGTACCGAGCAGGAAGATTTACAGAAACTGTCCTGGTATAGTTGACTGACGTAATCCAGGATGCACTGACAAACAAAGAAACGGTCGTGTGTGCCTTCCTAGACATAGAAGGAGCTTTTGACAAGACGCCACATGAATCTGTAAAAAGAGCACTTGCTTACAGAGGAGTAGATAACATCACATCCAGATGGATGGCTCAGTTGTTATCTACGAGAACTGCAGAGACACAGATAAGGCAGGACACCATCTCCATCTGCACAACCATAGGATGTCCACAAGAAGGAGTTCTATCTCCACTAATGTGGAGCCTAACAGTAAACGAACTTCTATGCAGAATGACTGACCTCGGCATACCCTGTCAAGGTTATGCCGACGACATAGTCATATTTGCTAGAGGCAAGTTTAGTAATATCCTGTGTGATATAGTTCAACGAGGAATAGAACATATCAAAAGATGGTGCCGTGAAGTATAAACCCTACAAAAACAACAATAGTAGCCTTTTCAAGGAAAAAAAAACTTAATCTCAACACCATTAAATTAGACGGGATAGATATAGAATGGAAAAATGAAGTCAAATATCTAGGTCTAACCCTGGACAACAAACTTCTCTGGAACACACATGAGAAGGAAGTAGTAAATAAGGCCACAAAAGCTCTAATGGTATGCAGAAACATTGCAGGCAAACGAAGGGGATGTAACCCAAACATACTGCGATGGATGTATACTGCAATAGTGAGACCAATCATCAATTACGGAGCTATAGCTTGGAGTAACAGAACTAACAGAACAGTTTAGCTACAAAAGTACAAAGATTAGCCTGTGTTTGCATTACTGGTGCAATGAGAAACTGTCCTACGGCCGCAATGGAGGTGATCTTAATCCTCACCCCTCTACACTTGATGATAGAGCATGTGGCAAAAAGGACAACACATAGAATGATCAGGAACGGAGTAGTCAGACGAAAGTCTATTACTTCAGGACTAAAGATATCTGGGACATGCCCCAGGATGAAATACTAAAGAAGTACAGTTTTGTGAAAAACTTCAAAACCACAGAGCTGGGCTGCACGAAAGAATGGAGCCAAGAATCCATCGCGCTTGCAACCGAAAGACGTGCTATTCAGTGGTATACGGACGGTTCCAAAACCATAGAAGGAACTGGAATAGGAGTGTATGGGCCGAGAACCAAGTACTTCAACATCGAGAGAAACTATCATAGACAAGAGATTATCATCATGTCCGATAGTCAAGCAGCCATCAAAGCGCTGATCTCTTACGTAATCAGCTCAAAAATGGTCTGGAGATGCCTAGAACAATCGAATGAGCTAGGCGAGAAAAATAGAGTTACTATCACTTGGGTCCCGGAACATAACGAGGTACAGGGTAACGAGATTGCAGATAGTCTTGCAAGGAAGGGGGCACAAACACCCTTTGTAGGACCTGAGCCGTTCTGCGGTATCAGCAGTAACATAATATTAGGAGAGATTAAAAAAGAATTGGGCAGTAGAAGAACCGATAATTGGAACAATCTCTTGGGGCTGAGACAGGCCAAGATACTTCTGGGTGAATATAACCAGAAAAGATCGGAAGCCTGCATCTGCCTGAGCAAGAACAGGGAGATTTACCTAACTTGAAGCCACTTCAAATTCTACACTGCCTTGAGAAAATATTAACACCCCATTCCCAACATAACATACGCCTCTACTATTGCCAAAATGTCGCTACTGTAGCGGAATTCCGCTACGGTTGGTAACACTGTATCAAATCGTTTTTAACGGGGGCGGCCTGGAACCACTTTTTGGCGAAATATAATTAATAAAAATAATGCGAATAAAAGTGAAATATTACCTTTCATACTGGATGATAATAATTTAAATTTAAATATACTAAGTGAAGAATTAAGTTGTTTTTATTTTTGTCGAGGTAGGTGGGGTTGGTGGGGGTAAGTTCTGTATTTTGTCATTTAAGTTTCCCCTTATTTTATGAGATAAAGCCATTGTAAGTTTTTAAATTGTCACCCCTATAAATATTGTTTAAATACTTATATTATGGCTACAGAAATACAAACAATACTCCTTAGAAGTACAACCTCTCAAGTTTCAGAAAATATATAATTGTTTTGAACGAAAAATACATACAAATTTTGCAAACTTTCAACCTTAAGATAAAAAGCACATTTAGTGACACTTAAGTACTTAACAAAAATATTTAGGAATATACAATATTATGATACAAATAATTTAAAAAATCCTACAAAACTGTTTACTTTTGTTTCGCACAAATATTTACAAATAAATTTACAAATAGGGGTTATATCGCGCTGGGTAGAAACATTTTCAATAAATCGTTAAAAATTGCAAAAGTAAAATTAATTGCACAAACAAATTTTATGACTTACGAAAGATTTACTAAAGTTCAACATAAGTAGAGTGCCTCACAAATAAACTTTTGAAAGAAATTTAGGAATAAATTTCAGAACCCCAAGGGTTGATAATAAATTGAAATATTGTTTAAAAAAAAATCCGATACGAGCAGCACTCGAACCTGAGACCTCTTGGTTGCAGATCCAACGACATACCAAGACCACTGGATAGATATACATGCAACGTCCTAATTATTTATTTGTGTATAATATTCGACTCAACTTGTTTTATCTTTAGCCGCGGAGATCAAAGGTTCAAATAAAATTTTCCAATTTTCTCTAGTTTGTTTTCAACCCTTGTGGGTCTGGAATTTATTCCTGAACTTCTTTTATTTGTATTTATTTCGGCAATTAAACCGACAAAATCTCTCCTAATAAACTTTTCAGTTTATCTATTTATTCAGCTTCAATGACAAACTAATTTAATAAGCATTTTTGATAAAATATCTACTTTTGTAAAACTGAAAGATATTTTTAAAAATTTCAAAACCAGTAAACTTAGCCAAGGCTTTCTATTTGTCCAGACTTAGAAATTTTTGAACAACCCCTTTATTCTCCTGACTTGCTCCCCTTGGTGATTATCAGCGATGTCACTGGTTATGAGAAAACTATTAATATTTAGAAACGAATGTAGAAAATTTAGAGACATGCAACTTATATTTTCAGTACTTCATATTTTCTGACAGTCGGGATGCTCTTAAATGCCTGAGCTCCTACCAAGTCTCTGCTATAAAGAAGCACCAATAATGTGTGCATTTTACGGATGTGATTAAAATATACTATCATCTAAGAAAGCATATCAGTAAGAACTGCATAAAAGATGAATGAATCAGCCAAATCTAAAAAGAAAAAACAGAGTGTGTCATGAGACATCTCCTATCTCTATTATTATCGTGAAAGTTGCACACCGCTTAATTAAACCATGGTCTTCGTTCCATGCAGGTACACTCAAAGCTTGTGTGGGACTGTTTGGAAGCCCTAACAGAGCTGGGTAGTCAGAACAGACTAACCTTAGCTTGGGTACCAGGCCACAGGGGACACAAGGGCAATGAAGAGGCTGATTTGCTAGCCCGAGAAGGAGCCTCAAATGCTCTTATTGGCCCAGAACCCTTCTGTGGTGTAACAAAAACAACTATCAGAACATGCACAAAGCAGTGGATGTTTAAAAAATCTCAGGAGTGGTGGAAAAACTCACCAGGACAGAGACAGGCCAAAAAGTTCTTAAAATGACCATCGTCTAAACACACCGAGCATCTACTAAGCCTTAATAGGAAAAATACTAGAATACTAGTAGGTCTATTAACAAGACATTGTAGGCTTAACAAACATATGTACAATATCGGTCTGACAGAAGAGGCCTTGTGCCGATTCTGTCAAGAAGAGGAGGAAACGGCAGAAGGTCTAGTAAGACTGAGATTCCTTACACTTGGAGAAGAGGCAACTAGCTATACCGGAGAACTACTTTCCAGTCTTTGGAGTCTACTACAAAAGACCGAATTAGACAAGGTACTCTAAACAATGATTAAAGGATATCCACAATAGATCTGAAAAGGTCGAGATGGGGGAGGCCACCTGGCCCATAGTCCTAATTAAATCTTAATCTTAATGTTCATGTATTCAAGGAAATCAATGTAAAAATCCTTGTGAAACTTCGTCACAAAAATGTATGCTTTATTGAAAGAAGAATATGAAGACTCAGGTTTTGAATGATCAACTGTGGACGAGAAGTGATCGCAGACCATTTGAACCTAGTAGGATCTTCCACTTCAAAAACAGACACAAACATTGAAAAGATCGATGTGTTGATCCGAAAATACCATCGGTTCAGTATTTGGGCTGTTCCTGTAACCTGGGACTCGAAAAAGAAAGTATTTATTTATTTACGGGCAAGCCCGTTTGAGAAAGAATTTAAAAGATTTAAAAAGACATAAGACAATAAGGTTGAATAAAATATTTACAATAAACAATAAAAATTAAAGATCAAAGATTAAAGCTCAGTACTAAGTAATTGCTTTATAAATTTATGAAAGGGAGTGTTAAATATTTCAAGATCGTTATGAGTCTTAATATTCTTGGAATACAGCTGCTAAAAGTATGGTTTAAACGATAGAAAGGTACATAAAATATATGTTGCTGTCGAGTTGAGCGGGTTGGAACATAAAGATTTATTTTTGTTAGAAGTTCAGTACAACTGCATCTTCCATTGATAATTTTGAAAAGGTCTCTCTGTTTCCTCCTAGTTTCCAAAGAGCGGATGTTTAGAACATTCTAGATCAAACCATACTCGCAAAGGACACCCAATTTATAGGCTATGTATCTAAGAAATGTATGTTGCACATTTTCTGTTTTTGCTGTGCGTTATGTAATGTGCAGCCAGACAAAAGAGCAATAATGCAGGTTAGTTCGGACTAGTGAACAATAAAGGATTTTAATAATTTATGATTTTACTGACACAACTACAATTATTGTAGTTGTGTCAGTAAAATAATGTGTTAACCTTTTGATAGAACCTAACATTTTCATGGATTTATGTATAGTCTTAGGTATGAGTTGATTGAAGCTTAAAGTGAGATCTAGAATAACTCCAAGGTCTTTAATTTGATTAACAGACTCCAAGATATGACCATTTAAGTTATAATCAAAAGTAGTAGTTGGTACATGGGATCGATAAAAGCGCATGACATGGCACTTTATGGAATTCAAATCCATGCCATTTAAGGAACACCAGTTTGATAGATTATCAAGTCAGAGGGCATCATAAATGGTTTTAATAATTAGGAAAACTTTTAAATCATCTGCAAACAATAGTGCTTTGCCATACTGAGAACAATGGATGATGTCATTTATAAATAAGTTGAATAATAAGGAACCAAGGTGTGATCCTTGAGGAACACCTGAGGTAACTTGAAATGAATTAGATTCATGATGGTTTACTCTAATCGCTTGAGTTCTGTTCGTAAGATAGCTACTAATCCATTGCAGTACGATTCCATTTATGCCATTTTTATCGAACTTTTGAAGTAAGAGAGAATGGTTGACCTTGTCAAAAGCCTTAGAAAAGTCAGTGTACACAGTGTAATTAGATTTAATTCAGTCGATTTCCCAGCACAAAAACCATATTGATGATCCGTTATGATGCCAGAGCAGTCATAGGTAAGGTAGTCTGTTATAATGTTTTCAAAAACCTTAGGACTAGTACTAAGAATAGATATCGGTCGGTAATTTAAGACGTCTGACTTGCTACTCGAATTGTATATTGAGGTGACATAAGACAGTTTCCAATAATCTGGAAACTCACCCATGGTGATAGATTTATTGAAAATATAGAAGAGAGGACGAGACAATACGAAGCTGCTATTTCTGAGTAGGATGGGAGGAATAATATCAGGACCTGGACCTTTCTTTATGTCAAGATTAGATAATTTCTCGTAAATGGTCGAAATAGGAATGTGGTAAGAGGAAACATTAAGTTTTGATTCAATATCGTTAAAATTTTGATTTAGATTTTGATTACTGTAAACTGATGAAAAATGCTTGGTAAACAGATTTGATACTTCACTGCCACAAGAAGCAAAAGAGTCTTCAAGGTTCATATTATCAGGAATGGTGTTATTAGATCTATTGGTACTTACAAAATTCCAAAAGGCTTTAACATTACTTTTAACAGAAGTTTCAACAGAATGTATGTAATTTGAATAGCATTCTCTAGATATAATTCTGCATCGTGATCTTAACTGACTGAATATTTCATAATTTTGGGGAGTCCTGTTTACCTTGTAAATCTTATGTGCAACCTTTTTATCGTTGACCAAGCTTCTGAGTTGAAAAGAATACCAATGTGGGAATCTGTTTAAAACAAATTTCTTTAAGGGAACAAATACTCAATTACTGAGTAGAAAGCGTCATAAAGAGTAAGAATAATTTATGAAGAAGCCCATCCCAATCTATTGCCTCCAACCATTGGCGTAAATCACAATAATACTCTTCTTCAGGAGCATCACTTGAGTTCGTCTTATAATGAATTGAAGTTTCAAGAAGAGGATGATGAACATCAGGTGGGGTCAATATATCAACGGCTACCATCACTGTAAGTTCCACCGGGTACAAAACAAGGTCGAAGATAACTCCTCTTTGGTTGAGCATTTTGTTGGACTGGAAAAGATTGTGAAAAGCGCATATGTTCGAGAAGATTTCGATAGCACCTTCATCGGATAGTGATGAACTGGGATCAGCTGAAGAGCAGAAATATTCAATATCCCATGTTGCTGTAGGTAGATTATAATTGCTCATTTAGCATTAAAAGTTGATCAAAGTGGAGTTGGTATAGATTAGAATGAGATTTAGGAGGCATATATTTGGCAGATTTTAACAAAAAAACAAAGTCATCAGGATAACAATGTGGGCTGCACATTGCACTGTCTGTCAAGAGGTTTTTGGACAATATTTAGATCCATGTGTTACAACATCCACCCTAATCACGGGATCTCACTTCGTGTGACTTTTGTGTTCTCTAAGGACAAATGAGTATTGAAAGAAACTAGATTTAAAACAGAGCTAAAGAAAAGCAATGAACGATTTTATAGCACTATTCTGTTTTTTTTTTCTATCCACACTTCGTATATAGAACTAAATGATATGAAAGTAGATTTCATACAAAAAAACCTTTGGATTAAGGCCACCATTGCTATGGCACTGTGACAGTAGCTTCAAAAACTGTTCCCAATGAAACACTACATCTGATGTTTCAATTTATAGTAGCTAATTTAAATTAAAAAATATATACCCATTTGGAAAAAGAGAGTGAAGCCACAAAATATAAAAGTTAAAGGTACATCACAACAACAAGTCAGAATTTAAAATCTAATCTTGAACCTGAAACTAAAATGAATGATGGGGGCATATATAATTACAGATCATCCTGGCTATTACTCAGGGAATTCCCAAAATAGCGCCAACAAACTACTCT
Source organism: Psylliodes chrysocephalus (assembly GCA_927349885.1). NCBI lineage: Eukaryota > Metazoa > Arthropoda > Insecta > Coleoptera > Chrysomelidae > Psylliodes > Psylliodes chrysocephalus. The sequence continues at coordinate 8,138,124 of OV651813.1, forward strand.
TTAGTACCCTTTAGTACCCTTTAGTACTCTTAGTTCCCTTTAGTACCCTTTAGTACCCTTTAGTACCCTTTAGTACCTTTTAGTACCTTATAGTACCTTTTAGTACCTTTTAGTACCTTTTAGTACCTTTTAGTACCTTTTAGTACCTTTTAGTACCTTTAGTACCTTTTAGTACCTTTTAGTACCTTTTAGTACCTTTAGTACCTTTAGTACCTTTTAGTACCTTTTAGTACCTTTTAGTACCTTTTAGTACCTTTTAGTACCTTTTAGTACCTTTTAGTACCTTTTAGTACCTTTTAGTACCTTTTAGTACCTTTTAGTACCTTTTAGTATCTTTTAGTACCTTCTAGTACCTTTTAGTACCTTTTAGTATCTTTTAGTACCTTTTAGTACTGTTTAGTTGTCAAGGACAAGCTGAATCATATTTGGCAACAAACAACAATCACTTTTATTTGAAATTTTAAAAAATATTGAGTAATTACGGAAAATTAAAACACCGTGAGCCTAGAATCATGATCGTTATCAGATCGGGTTTTAAGAATTGCTTGACAATAAAATAGACTGCTCAACAATTGCACTGGATAAGCTAAAATTTGTATTTACATTTTTTTAAATAATTGCATTTTTGAGCTCCAACAGTTGCAAAACAGTTTGGGAAATCATATCCCAGTCTTCCAAATCGAGTACCAACATTAAGGCAAAAGCCAAATGTGGAGGGAGCTAAACGATACTATTTTTTTGTAAACATGAAAATTTCGAAATAAATGAACTTTGTTGTTACTTTTCAATTTCTATCTTATTTTTAAATTATTACATTATACATCATAACATTAATAAACTTTTATTAAATTTCATTGCAGTTTTTATTTAAAATATTTACAGCAGTAAACATTTTCAATGTATTGAAATATCACCACAATTCATTGTTGAGCAGTCTATTAAAAATTAAACATTTTCAGAAAAAATTTAAACATTTTGTTGTATTATCGTAGACAGAAAATTTTTAATTCCATGAAATATCCAGTAGTCTATTTAAATGTTTAAAATTTCAGAGAAATTTTAAACATTTTTTGTACCTGTATTATCGTAAATAAAATTAGATTTTTGAAATGTGTAAAGGAAAATTCATTTTTTATATATTCTCCAACTTCAATAATACGAAAATATCTCATACACGAACATTAGTAAACCTCTCTAAGTTTAAATATACCTCATATAGTTTTTGAAAATGCTTCTTCCTATCGCCTCTATTGCACTTTTGCACATTTTATTTTTAGGGATGGACATCTAAGTTTAAAAAAAAGAACAATTATTTCACTCAATATTCGATGTCGTTTTGTACATATTCGAAAATTTTGTTTAGGCTATATAATATTTTTTGGAACAAATTATTTTTTAGTTACATGTTACCATTCGTTGGTCTTTTTGGTATTTTTAAGAATAGTTTCTTGAAATATTTTTATGTTGTGAAATTTCTACTATTGGTTTCAGTCCATATGAAGTGTATTTTTTATAAAAATTTATTTTTATCAGAAATATACATGTTAAACATGTCTTCACAATAATTAATTGGACAAAAATTATCCAGGGTATCTCATAAAAATAGAAAAACCTTTTAACTTATCGATTTTTTGAAAAATTATTTTTAATAAAAGTTGGTGCTTCATTAAATTTAAACATTTCATGTACGAGGAAAAACAAAAAAATATTAATTTGGTTCAAGAATAGTGTCTTTATTTTAAAATAAGGTCAAGTTGGTTAACTGGAACCAATATTTTAAACTTCCCTCGCTTTGTAACATGACAGCTAACATCCCAAAGCTTCCGCTACATCTAGTTTTTAAGTTCTTGCTGTGAGTATCGTAATATTCATGTTAAAGTAGTTTTTTGGTAGAATAATAACAACGTTGGGCACTGACGTATTAAAAAAATCGCAGTACGTACAATAATACATTTATTAACATGAAAATCGGCCTGGTCTAAGAAAAAGCATCTATAGTGTAATTAATTTTAACATTTTAAGGTTATATTAATGAAAACAAGTTTGACTGTATAGGTTTCAGTTGCCTTGGTAAATTCGATATGATGAGGCAACTGGAAATTAACTTTTCGGGTAACTGGGTGTAGGTTTCAGTTACCCAATACAGTTGTATTGTAACAGTTAGTTTGATATTTTAACTTCTTCTATTTTATCCTACTGCAAATAATAAACGTGCATAAAAGAGACAGTACTAAAATTTTTAGGACATAATGGTGCGTAATTACCAGCGTCGTACCCAAAAAGGGACAGATGGTGAACGGTATTCCCGAGAAGCTCTTATTCATGCCGACGAGGATGTTAAAAATAGTAATAAATCCATGTACGCCGCAGCAAAATTTTATAACATTTCCAAGTCAACTTTACGACATTATATTAAAGGTACAAGAGGAACTGGCATTTTGGCTAAAGAAGGACACGGAGGAGGAGGAAGAAATGCTTTATTTAAAGAAGCGGAAGAGCAACTAGTTTCTACATTAAATACAATGCAAAAGTGGGGATATGGGCTTTCACGCCAAGAGAAGTTGGACTTAGTGCAGTTATATTTGAAGAATAGAAATTTAAATATTACAAAATTCAAAAATAATCGTCCCGGAGAACAATGGTTCTTGAATTTTTGTGAAAGAAGTAAGCTATCTCTCAAAAAAGCTCAAGGAGTAGAGGTGGCTAGAAAAAGGCAAGAAAACCCTTGGACAATGTACGGTTTCTTTGATCTTCTAGAAGAAACAATTTAAAACTTAAAGTTACAGAATCGACCCGAACAAATATTCAACTGCGACGAAACATCCTTCTCCAGTGACCCTTCAAAAACAAAAGTTCTTGGGGCAGTGGGTACAAACAAAAGCTACAAGGACTATATCTACATGCGGAAGAAAAAATACCACAGTGTCAGTATGTTGTTCAGCATCAGGCCATAAATTGCCTTTGTTAACTATTTTCAAGGGAAAACATGTTATTGAGTCGATGTTATCTGAAAAACCTGAACCACTAGATATAATTGCTATAGCCGCTTCGGATAAGGGATAGATGACAACCATAATATTTGCGAATTGGTTTAGAAAATGTTTCTTATCTCACGTACCAAAGGAACGTCCAATCCTTTTAATTGTAGATGGACATACAACCCATATTTCGTGTAATGTGATCCAAGATAATCATAATGTATTTTAAAATTACTACCACATACAACACAACTGCTTCAGCCACTCGATGTTGGTGTATTTAAGAGCATGACAGGATAAAAATCTTTGTAAATAGCAAAGGCTCAACCCAAGAAGAAAAATTCCTAAAACTGAATTTACCCATCTTCTTAACAAGGAATTTTTGGCAATGCCTAGATAGAAAATTATAAATGGGTTTCAAGCAACAGGTATCTATAATTTAGATGCAGGTAAACCAGATCGAACAAAAGTTCCTGAAACAATATTTTCACAGCAAGATCTTGTAAAATATAACCACCACGGTAAACAAAACTAGGTGATTATTGGAACGAAAAAGCAAGAAATTAATGAAAATGAAGAAAATGGAACAATTCATCAAATGGAAGATTTAGTTAACAAAGAACAGCAAACAAATATAGTGAATGAGTAACAAGGTAAAAAGGAGTTGATGCCTGAAGACAAACCTGGACCTTCAAACACCCAAAGCAATATTTGTCTGAATCCCTTTGAAAGTCTGGTGGTTGAACAACTAAAAAAGAAATCGGAATCTCGGACAACACAAAAGAGAAGAAAGATCTGCAATGGGGCAGAAGTTATAACATCAGACTACTTACAGAAAAAGAAACTAGAAGAGGAAAATAAAAAACTGGAAGAGGAGAAAAAGAAAGCCCGAGCAGAAACAAAGTCTAAGAAAATAGCTCAAAAAGTGAACTCTATCCAAAACATAGATCCTTCGAAAGAGGAAAAACTCCAAATAAATATAAAAAAATATATAAAATCGAAGAACACTAAAAGTGAGACCGAAAGCAGTGAAGATGATTCAGAAGATTGTATAGAACTGATGTCGGATGAGGATGCAGAAAATGTCGTAGCTGTCGTGGAGGGTGATTTTGTGCTTGTTAGGTACAATATGGAAATGTATCCTGGAAAAGTGAAGCAAAAGATACAGAAATCATCATATGTTACATGGTAAAAAGTGGGATGTTTGCTTGGTGTTAGCCTAAAAAGCCCGATATCTTAGCATATGACGAAATAGACATAGTAAAAGTTATCCATGAGCTCCAACAAAATAATAATATATGGTACCCGAAATAAAAAAATATCATTAAGTACTTTATATAAGTTCATATACCACTTTAGTTTAGCTGTTTCATTTGTTGTTTAATTACTTATTTTGAATAAAGCGTTTTTTCTTCAATACTTAGAAGATTTTTAATATCTTCATTTTCTCGACTATTTTTTAAGGTAAAATAATGATATTTTAAACGAGTATTTGTGATGCTTTACGAAACGTTCCAGTTACCTCAAAGTTTTCTACATTGTACAAATACAGAATTACACTACCTAGTTCCAGTTACCTCAAATTCCTGGGTAACTGGAATCTACTGACAAAAAAAAAATAAAAAGTTCCCTTGAAGCTCAGAAAAACATTATTGCAGTTGATTTACAAAGTTCTAAATTGCATACCCATAGAATCTTAACCAATTTTCTTTGCAAATTTAAGTATTGTAAAATTAGGTTCCAGTTAACCAACTTGACCTTATATAGAAAAATCTAATTTGAAAAACTTATTTAAAAACCATATTTTAAAAATTTATTTGAAAAACTAGCTTATTTAGAAATAGTATTTACACCTAAATAAAAAATCACAGCATCCTTTCCCAAAACAATTTTTTTTAAATTTTTTTCTTATAGCAAAGTTAGAAATTCCACAGATTATTCTAAAATGGTTTTTAGTTAAAATAAGAGATTTAACCTAGTTTAATTGGCCCATTTTTTACATAGACTTTAAAAATATACAATTGTTTTGTTGGTGCAAAGTCAGTATTTCACCCTGTATGAAAAAAAGAGTACATTAAACTAGATTAAATCTATTATTTCAACTAAAAACTATTTCGTACGCTCTTAAAAAAAGATTGTTTTGAGATAGGATGCTGTGATTTCATATTTGAGCGTAAATATTGATTCTAAACAAGTTTTTCAAATAACATTTTTTTATATTTGTTTTCAGGATGTAACAAAAATATGTACAATAAATTTAAACACAGTTTCTTGGAACGAAAATAAGAAGCTAACTTGCTTACATAAAAAATGGATAGTTAATGACCTACATATTAAAGAAGAAATTGTAATTATATTTTTTTGTCTCTTTGTTTTTGTTTTTGAAAACTTTAATTACAGAGTTATAAACCCCTGAAAAATGTTTTCTATTGATCTACTGAATATTTGTGTTTTTACCATTTACAACTTCATATATGATCGATATTACAAGGTAATAATTTTAAAGGAAGTGATAAAACAATAAAAAAAAAGTTAATAAATGTTTAGTGGTTTAAGATCAATAGAAAAATATAATTTAGAATATTTTTCACTTCCTTCAGGGGACCTATAACTTAGTAATTAAGAGTTTCACTAACAAATACTAAGTGACAAAAAAAACAGATGTAGGATTTCAGTGGCGTCCTCTTTTCAACAGTATTTAATTTTCAAAAAAGAAGGGAATCAGAACTTTCCTAAAAACCGATAGAATTAAAACAATTTTGGACGCCACTGACTCCATTTTATTGGTTACTTTATAGTTACTAACATCTCTTGTACATTGTAATTAAACCCTGTTAAGTCATTTTAGAGTAAAAGCAAAAAATCACTTTTAAAATGTCTACTTTAACACTCTGTAAGTTTTTTTACTAAAGCAAATTAGCTTAAATCGGACTATTTTCATTCCCAGAAATTTACTAAACGTCTTTTTGTTACACCCTGTATTTTACTCTTTAACCGAATTTATATTTTTTTACTTCCCTCGTACATGGTAATTTGTTTTTCAAATGTTTTAAGTTATTATCATGTTTTAAATAAAGAACCAACTTTTATCAAGAATAATTTTTTTCAAAAATCAATAATAAAAAAGTTTCCCACTGTAGTTATTTAATATATTTCGAATAAAAAAAATTCTTTAGAAGCAATTATTTATAATGCATGTTTTTTGCGTATAAGCAGAGTGGACACTGAAAATTTTGACGTTTGGGTAAAAATTAATATGACAGCATTTTCTTTTAATTTATAATAACATACAAACATTATTTGTTACTTTTTCTAGTTTTTATCCAATTTCACTGCACTATTTTTCTATTTTGTAATGATTCTACAGCTTTATATGGAATGATCCAATTTATTTATTTTTGTAATCATAATACCTTTAAACAGATGATTTAATATCAATAACTGTGATTTGCCATATATATTTTCGTTTTAAATTTAAAGAAACACGCAGACTAAAAAAAAAAATAAAAAAGTTTTTGAGAAAATTTTCTTTTAAATTTTGTCACAGTTTTAAAAATCTTTTTGAGTTTATTATTATTTTAATAAAATAATAATCGAATAATTGATCTAATTGGCTGTCGAATAAAATAGAAGTGTTAATCAAACAGGTAGGTATATTTTTTGAAAATGAAATTTCAATATCACAGGTCGTCGTCAAAGTTTTAAAAATGATGTTCCTAGATATGATAAACTTTCATCGTAATCTATATCATAAAGAAAATACCTTCAATTATTTTATAATTTATAAAACAAAAATCTAAAAGTAAATTTGACGAAATATATAATTTATTTTTACCAATATGAATTTGCTAGAAATTGCAAATGTGATACACAAAATACTTTAGTCGAACTCTATTTTGTGATGATTTCTCTTCTTTCAGTTCGTGTTTCTAAAGAGTAGAGATTAGTAACCTTTCGTTTCTTTCCGAGCATTTTTCTTTAAAAGCCAATTGAAACAAACATGTTTTTTTTCAATTCTACATTTAATTTAGAAACTTTTTTATCCTTATAATTTTTTTTTACATTCAATAGTACAACAAATTTAAACAATTTATCTCGACGTTTTAATAGAAGAGAACCCGTTTAAAAAAACGGTTGGTAGATACAGTTGCGCAGCGTATAGGGGGCCAGAGGGCGATGCTCCCTTCCGCCCTTTGCGTTTAAAGTACCTCTGGCGCTCCTAATACGTGTGTTTAGTAAAAACGTCATAGGTTCAGAAAGGTTATAGCACTGGATACTGTCAACTGTCATTAATGTCCATAAGAATAACACAGCGGTTATTGAAATTGTTAAAGCATAATAAACGAATTTAAAAGGTTGAGATCACTATTAAAGTATTTAATAAAACAAGAGCATGCATCTTACATGCAAAATATGGAAAATAATATTGCAGTAAATCCTAATCTATTTTGGAACTTAGTAAATAATAATAAAAAATCAGGCACTCAAAACACTTTCTTTAAAGGGAATAATGGAGAACATATAACAGATAAAAAAAGCCATAGCTAAAGGATTCGCCAACTATTTCAAATCCGTTTTTGAGCAAAAATCTTCAGAGTATAATATTAGTTCTTTTCTCTTAGCTTCTACCTAAAATTTAAATACCCCACAATTAAACTTCAGTCGAGTTGCAGTGCAGGATATCAACAATGCCTTTGCTAGATTAAAGTCCAAATTCTCGGCAGGTCCTGATGGGATTCCAGCATACATTTTTAAAGCATGCTAATCCACTAATAGTGCTTCTGCAAAAAGCTCTGGATAATTATATTTTCCCAATAAAATTTAAATTAACCAAAGTGTCACCTATTCACAAAAAGAATTTACGAAACAAATTTAGTAACCATAGATCAATAGCACTACTAAACTGTGTTGCAAGAGTATTTGAATTTATTTAATACAATAAACTGTATTATCATGTTCAAAATATGCTCTGTGAGGAGCAGCATGGGTTTCGCAAAATGAAATCAATTGAAACAAACCTGTTAGTTTTCATTGAATCGACAAGCAATAAAAATCAGGTATATGTGATATACACAGACTTTGCAAAGCCTTTCGATAAGGTCAACCGTGACTTACTCCTCAAAAAACTAATATCCTTTGGAGTTAGTAACTCTTTATTAAAACTTTTTACAAGCTATCTTAAAGATAGATGGCAATATGTTTCATTTAAAGGAGAAAAATCGATTATCTACCTGGTTGAGTCTGGGATACTCCAAGGCTCTAATTTAGGGCCACTACTATTTATATTATTTGTGAATGATTTGCCAGAATGTATAACATCTCAGTCTTTACTTTTTGCCGATGATTAAAAACTGTTTTCTAAGGTTAATTATATTAATGATTACTTTCAACTGCAGAACGATATTGATAAGATCTACGATTGGTCTTTGAAAAATAAATTACATTTTAATATTGACAAGTGTGCTGTTATGACATATAGTCGTCAAACTCAACCTACTCACTTTATCTACATGATGGGAAACGTAAATTTAGAAAGGGTAAACGAGGTATAGGACTTGGGTATTACATTCTCTAGTACTCTTAACTTTACTTCACATGTCCAAAAAATCGTCTGGCAAATAAATCAGTAGGATTTGTAAAACATACAACATCAGAATTTATTAATATTGATTCCATTAACTATTTATTCTGGAATTTTTTTTCCGGAAAATATTTATTTGAAGAATTTTAAACCAGCCTACTCAAACCCTGATTTTTGAAGTGGATATACTTTAATTAATTGACACATTTAAAGCATAAAAACGGTAAGTTGATTACATGTAATTCTATCGATTTCATAATCTTTTTTTTAGGAAAAATTATATTTCAGCGATTTGAGAAACTTAACCTTATTCCTGATTTTGACAGTGAAAATAATTTAATATTTACAAGATGAATCAATGCCTGGGTCCGTATAGAAAAGAAGCAGGTGATACATATATCGAGGGCCACAATGCAGGACCTCCTAAGCCGCAAAATCGACATTTTCAGTTGAAAAAAATGTTTTACATATAGAACAATCCATTTTACTCTATAATAGGACTAATATTTACCTATGTTTAGTTCAAAAATTGTAATACTTCCCCGATACAGTAGATGGAGAGAAATGTTTTAAACGAGATTATCATAAAATATAATTTTCAGTGGAAATGTCAGTTACGAGGTCCTGCATTGTGGTCCTCGATATAAGTTCTCAGAGTTATTATATGTTACTAGGAAGTAGAATGTGAACTTGTGCCTATGAAGACAAATATTCTTTTATTTAAATTATGTTCTGTTCAAAGCTGAAAAATGTATTGAAAATAAAAGTGGAGAGGTCACAGGAAATGATAAGAACTATGCCTCTGCATTTTTCTTATACACATATTTGTAAAAATTATATATTAAATATTCGAAAGTTTACTCTGTTCTGCAAGATAAATAAATAAATAAAATTTAAAGTAGTTTTATTATATAAATTATAAAATATTTGTGTAGTAATAAATAATAATTTAGTATTTTATATTGTAACTATTTAACAGTGCCATTTCAGTAATAAAAAAAGTATCAAAAACAGCCGACATGAATTTCTCAATATAACATGTATGTAAAATGTTTAAATTAGGATCCCATTCAGCCTCTACGGATTATGGCCAAATAAAAAACAGTATAAATCGCAACCCATGATGTACAGTCTGCCTTGGATCAAAAGCATTTTTAGTTTCTTCAGGGCCTTCTCAGTTGCATAAATATTGTAATAGGCATAATACAATAAAGTAGCCATGTTGTGGCAAATCACTTGGCCTCTAGGACATGTGCTACTGCTTTAAAATCCATTTCAAAAATTACCCTTTAAGTAAATTGAATTAATATTTCTCAAATCACATAAAAAAGATTATGAAATTGATAGAATGACATGTGAATGTTATCAACTTACCATTTGTATGCTTTGAATGTGTCAATTAATTAAATTATATCCACTTTCAAAACCAGGGTTTCAGTAGGCTGGGTTAAACTTCTTCAAATCGAAGACAAATAAATATTTTCATGAAAAAAAAAATTATGAAATCAATAGAGAAACATATAAACTTTATTACCTTACCATCCATATGCTCTAATATGTTAAATAATTAAATGGCTTTCATTTTCAAAATTGAAGACACAAGTAGATGAAGGGCCTATGTAGCAAAATAATTTTTACGAGATATTTCGTGTTAAAGTTTATTGTTTGGCAGTTATTCCCTAGTACATGGGTCCTTTATTCACTACCAACTTCTATATTTGATGATGTATTGTCACGAAAGACATTTTAAACGAATTTTAAGGTACATAAGCCCTTCATTCATAGAAAAACACCATTTAAAAAAAATTTTACATGGGCCCTTCATTCACTTGTGTCTTCAATTATGCTTTAATAATTTCAATGACCACTGTGTTATTCTTATGCACATTTAATGACAGTATGGTTCTTTTGTTGGCATCCAGTGCTATTTTATTATTCTTGACTGGTGTCAACATTCTCTGTCTGTAGACTTTTGAAAGTAGCTACAGGTACATAAGTGACAAGAGTGAATAATTTGTTAATAGAATCTTCATTACATTTCTTCTTCTTGAAAGACGCACTCTTACTCTAAAAGGAACATTCCTAATTCCTTTAGACCACAGTTGTTTGTTAAGTCTAGTATCGATTCTTACATCGGGGTATCCATTTGTTTTTCGGCAAATTGATAAATAGGCTCGTTTCTTGAAATCATTACCATGTAACCTTTTGTGAAGGTTGACTGTACATTCCCTGGTTACTACTTAGTTGATGGCAGATTTGCCTTTTTTTCTCACCCTTTTGTTTGGCCATTTTTTGGCTTATCCCAGCTTCTGACGTTTAGAAAGCTATGACCTTCTTCAGCCTGTGACGAGCACTAAACACGTGTATAGTGGTTTGGGCTCCCCAGAAAGCTTAACCCCCTCCGCCCTTTGGCTCATGATACGCCACTGGGTAGAATACCCTATTAAAATATTGGTTCATCATTACGGAACACCCTGTATATACCCAGAAAGAATGATGAAAGTTAAACAGTAGATAAAGATTTATCCAGATTACAATAATTTCAACACATATTTCAAGGTCTAAGCACTTTAAAAAAGTTTCTAAATTATATGTGTAGCTATTTGAATACACATTGACAAGTTCTTCTTTGAAGTAAAATAAATTAGTTTCTGTTCTTAAATTATTTCTATGTTTTAAATGTTTGAGGGCAAAAATATAGGAAATTTCAGTTCATATTTTATTATTTATATTAAAAAAAAGCAGCTGGTCCAAATTTAAAAAAATAAAAGTTTTTATCTATCTATTACCAATTAGTTTCACCAAATTTGATATTTGTTGAGCTGTTATATTTATTTTTTATAATTCCAAAGCATACTTGTTAAAATGGGTGTATACAGGGTGATTCAAAATACCCTGTATAAACCAATAATAATTTATATTTTTAGAATGGGAAAAGCGAGGGCAATTCAAATATAAAATAAATTACTGGGTGGTCCATTAAAAAGAACATAAGTTGGTTCCAAAGGGAAGTTATTATACATCCTGTATATTTAAAAATAATTTTAAAATAAGTAGTTTAACGCTGTCTACCATTCTGTGAAAATATTTTATTTATATCTCTAATAATGGCGGAGAAATTGGACTTTTTCACACTAATGGATCACCCTGTATATACTCTTTGGGATATCCTATGTATATATGTATAAAACTATACTTATTCAGGAAAATAATTTAAAAAATCTGGAGTAAAATTTAAAAAAATTAAAATTTTCAATCTTTTTTTATTTATGTATAGAAAATGGTGACCGATTAACATTAAACACGAAGTGATTCTACAGCGCAAATTTGTTAGGTGCTCTACTCCGAAAGTTTATCAATTCTAATTTCTACGAAGGTTAGATAAAATATATAATCACATAATGTTTTATCAGACTTTATTGTAATATGACAAATAAAACTAATTCTAACACTGCTATTTTAATATACGAGGCAATGAAAAATAGTTTTATTGCTTACGAAAAATTAAATTAAATCAGAAATAACTAAACCTAGGTCGATATTCTCGAGGCATGTTCGATCTTTTGGTAGGAAGTGTGGCCAGAGGAAGCTACTGAGGCTACTTTTGAAAGGCACACCCTATACACTTAATACAAATATTATATTTCTATTAAGCTAAGTATAAACTGGACAACAATCGCCTGATTACATGTTGTCAACGCTGTTGCCAACATGTATCCCATCAACCTTTAACAAGTTGACAGATACTCGGCAACATAGTCTGGTGTTGGGCGTCAAGACATTAGAGGATATTGTTGTTTGTTGTATACGTACAACATGTATCTATGTTTTCAATTTGAGATGGTAAACATTGGTTTTAACAAGTAACGTCAAAACAGTATAATAGCACAGAATAACCTACCTATTCGCTCCGTGCGCGACAGCAGCGCCAATTCGTTTTGATACTAATGGAGGATTTCGGCGTATACTGACAAATGCAACTTTTAATAGAATTCGTAATTAAAAAGTATACATGTTAGTTTTAATAAAAGTATATGGATTTGTAAAACAAGTAAAACATTAATTTATTATTATTATATATTTTTATCGCTTAAATTAAAGAAAATTATGTATAATTGATAAAAATCCATAATAAAATATAGGCAGGCAACAGTATTTAAAGGAAAATGTATGAGAAGTTGCCTAAGTCTAATAAGTTTTCATTGAAGAATTAGTCTATTCTGTCAAAATACAAAAATACCATTTAATAATAGCGTGAAGTTAAAATGTATAAAAAAGGATCATTACTTATATATTCATTTTTGTTCGAAAGAAAACATAGAATGAATGATTAAAACTGATTTCCTATCAGTAATTTACAAAATTGCGTTCCAACCACATATAATAATCAAAGGCAGAAATCTTGAAATCTAGTCCTTGCTGAATGAACATTTAAGAATAAGGGATATTAAAGAACATGGTAAAATGATAATCTATTGTTGATTTAAAACCTTTCAAGTTTCTCATGTCTACTATTTGCAGCATTACGGTTATTATTACAAAAATAAAGGTAATTTTCCTTCTTATTGTATATCTATCCATTCATTTCTTTAATTTAATTTCCACTTTGCTACTGAAATTTTTTATATAAGTTTCACTGTTTTTATTGCTAGTATTTGTACAATTTTCAACACAGTAACTCCGGTTGCTTATTGTATTGTTTTTACCTACTTTTTTTGAAAAAAAGTAAAATGTATACGTGTATTTGATATGCCAAAATTACAAAATATCCCCCTAAAATGCACGAATTATCCGCAGCTAGCGCTAGTATCGCTTTTGCTTCCCTTTCCATGACTTCGCACGGAGCGAATTACAGAAGAGAAGGATAGCTAATTTTTGGGGTCCATAATTTTTTGCGCATGATCAGGGCCGCCATTTTATAACCGGCAAAACTGTCATGTCACATGCGAGTGTTGTTTTGATGTGTCAGGATCAGTCATTTGAAATTTATGATTTTTTTATCGAATTTAGTGTGTTTTAGTGTTTTCCTTTGTATATTTTTTAACAATTATTAAGTAAATCTGTGTTTAGTGTTTTCCTTTGTCTATTTTATGAACATTGTTTAATAAACATGTTTTTAATCGAAGACTTTTTGTGGTATGTGCCGAGCTATTAGAGAGATATTGCAAAGTTCTATAACGTCAGTCACTAATAGTGACAACGTAATTAGAGGCAAATAAATTTCATGCTAAAGTAAGACTTATTGCAAACCTGAAATTGTGACATTAGAGTCCTTGTTCTTATACATATTTCTAACCTCATTTATAAAAATTTAAATTACAGTTCATCTTTTTTGTTGTTTATAATAGTACATAATATGGAAGAGGCATTAGAAATTACCATTTTAGAAGGTTTAGATGACGATGATATTAAATATTTAATATTAAAAAACTTCGAACTGATACGAATGTTGGCGTGCGCACCCGAAAACTATAAAGTCACCACTAACCGCGGTCCTTAAATATCCACAATTAAGGACAGGCACAATCTTTATTAACGTCAGTTCTAGAATGTAAGTGTTCTGCGCAAACTCAGATGTCAAAATAAGAGCGGCACTAATAGTGACTGACCTTAAGTGAACTTGCAATAACTCTCTATTTACATATTTTTATTTATTTTATTAAAGCAAAATAATTTTTTTTAGTGAACTGATGGAATCTAAAAGAAAAAGATGTGTTTATTGCCCATGTCTAGCTCGAACGGATTCGAATACTAGTTATTTTTCATTTCCCAAAGTTTCAGAAAGGTATGCAATTTAAATGAGGAAAACTGATAACAAATAGTTTAAATTTTGATCCAGATATCCAAATTTACCAACGTTATGTGTTACGTTTGAAAAGTACCTCCTGGAGCGGAGTAGAACTAGTAGATTTTTAAGCTATTGCATAGCTTTTATCGCGGGCCTTGAGCGCGGCGACCGAATCAAGAAAAAAAAAAACGAAATCGTAACGAAAAAAAACCTAACACCCCCCACTCTGACCGGTACAGCGGTGCGGCGTTAAACAATATTAACTTTGCATTTATTCAATAAAAGAAAATCGAAAAATCGAAAAATCGAAAAATCGAAAAATCGAAAAATCGAAAAATCGAAAAATCGAAAAATCGAAAAATCGAAAAATCGAAAAATCGAAAAATCGAAAAATCGAAAAATCGAAAAATCGAAAAATCGAAAAATCGAAAAATCGAAAAATTGAAAAATCGAAAAATCGACCGTCAAAAACGTCAACTGTCACCAAGTGTCACTGTAAATTTTGGCCACCTCGACATCAAACGTGCCAACGCAAGCCTTCGCTTCTGTAGTAGGCGATTCTGTGATAATAGTTATAACTTTCGTTGCTTTATTTTATTTTCTACAACTATATGGGATTATTGTTCATAGACCACGAGGTAAATTTCACACTCTTTTTTTTATAAAAAGATATTGTTTTTATTTAAAATTGTTTCGAAGATTAAACGTGGAACTTTTTTATGAGAACTTCAAAGTAGAAAGAATAAAAGTACATATCTGTACCTCAGAGGCAAACTATGTTTATCTTGAAAGAGTAAAACCAAATTTGGTAGATTTTCACACTTTTATTTTAAAAATATAAATTTTTTTTTTAAAAACACTAACATGACATATGTTTCGAAGTACAACTTCTTTTTCAAATGTGACTAATTTACATTTCGGTATCCAATATATATACGAAATAATTTAACAAAACAAAGTACTTAAGAAAAACATTAATAACATTACAAAATAAACTATTTAAAGTAAATAAGGGTACTTAGGTAATTATAATATCAATCAGATAACAATAAGATAGCACATTGCCGGGATTATCTCACAGAAAACTAGGAAAGAGATTTAATAAGGGTGAATTATTAATATCTAATTGATCATTTAGTAAGTTATCTGAATTTTTAAATCTATTTATTTCAAGTGTTTCTAAATGGTTTAATTTAAGGCTCTTATTTTCTATATGTAAAATTTCAAAGTTGTCTGTAAAAGAATGATTTTCAGCTAAAATATGATTTGAGTAAGTAGAATTATTTTTGTTTTTTGTATAGCTATTATAATGTTCGGAATAGCGTTTTTATCCCATAATTAAAGATCAAAATTGCAGATATTAGAGTCTTACATATATAGGAGCTCCTAGTGAAAAGTTATCATCATATTTAAAAAACCAAAACATTAACGTAGCTTTTAAAACCAATAATACGCGTATATTAATAACAATAAGGGTAAAATTAATCCTAATAATAAATCGGGGTATATAAATTAAATTGTGGTAGTTGTCCAAAATTGTATATTGGTCAAACAGGCCGTACTTTCAAAAAACGCTATTCCGAACATTATAATAGCTATACAAAAAACAAAAATAATTCTACAGACAACTTTGAAATTTTACATATAGAAAATAAGAGCCTTAAATTAAACCATTTAGAAACACTTGAAATAAATAGATTTAAAAATTCAGATAACTTACTAAATGATCAATTAGATATTAATAATTCACCCTTATTAAATCTCTTTCCTAGTATTCTGTGAGATAATCCCGGTAATGTGCTATCTTATTGTTATCTGTTTGATATTATAATTACCTAAGTACCCTTATTTACTTTAAATAGTTAGTTTATTTTGTAATGTTATTGATGTTTTTCTTAAGTACTTTGTTTTGTTAAATTATTTCGTATATATATTGGATACCGAAATGTAAATTAGTCACATTTGAAAAAGAAGTTGTACTTCGAAACATATGTCATGTTAGTGTTTTTAAAAATTTTTATATTTTTAAAATAAAAGTGTGAAAATCTACCAAATTTGGTTGTACTCTTTCAAGATTAAATGGATTTTCATCAAGTAAAGGCCGAAACAATAAATAAACTATGTTTAGTCAATATTTGGTCAAAATGAGATAAATATGTTAAGTCTATGTACATCTGAGAATCTTCATGTTGCTAGTTTCAGTTTTTAGCTATCTTGACCCTTTAAGAATTTACCAATTCATGAAATATGTTAAGTCACTGTCCGATTGTATTGTTAGAGTCAGCGAATTAGGATATCGCCGCCACTGGGGTCGACAATACCACATCTACCCGTTTCAGTGTCCAGGACCAGGACAGCGGAGACTTGACTTTCGACCAGCCGAACGCTATGAAGTGATAGGCAATATGCCGTTAAAGACATTCTTTATTTTGTTCCTTAATTAATTACATTTCAAACATTGTTTACGAGATATTTAATAAAACGTTATAAAACCATGTTAACACGTGTTTTATAAAGGGTGTTATAGTATACAGGGTGATAAATCATTTTAAAACAATAATTTTGAAGTTAATTCAACTTCTAACAGTATACTAAAAAATCTTTAAACCGTTATTCTGTGAAATTGCATTTTTTGACTTAACATAGTTTACCTCTGAGGTACAGATATTGATATATTTTGGTGTACATTTTTTTTTCATTTCTACCTCACTTTTTTTAACTGGCCCATGAACAAATACAGGGTGTTTCATAATATATGCGCAGGACTTCAGGAAGTGATAGCTCGTCCAAAAATATGAAAAAACGTTTCTATTAACGTGTATCTCTAAAATGCACCGTTTTCGAGATACAGGGTGTTGAAATTAAAAAAAAACTCTACGCCACTAAAAAGAGTACGGTTTTGAGACGCCCATTTGAACCGCCAATGTTTTCTACACAAAAAAGGTACTCTTGGTCATACGCTCTAAAGTCTACCGTTTTCGAGTAAAATCAAATTTTAATGTATTTCCAAAAATTGACCATGTATTTCAACATTAAAATTTGATTTTTCTCGAAAACGGTCGACTTTAGAGCGTATGATCAAGAGTACCTTTTTTGTGTAGAAAACGGTTCAAATGGGCGTCTCAAAACCGTACTTTTTCCAGTGACGTAGAATTTTTTTTTTCAATTTCAACACCCTGTATCTCAAAAACGGTGCACTTTAGAGGGTAAGTTAATAGAAACGTTTTTTCATATTTTTGGACGAGCTATCACGTCCTGAAGTCCTGCGCATATATTATGAAACACCCTGTATATGCTCATTTTATATTATTATAATGGGCGTGTTCAGTGTAAACGAATTTAACGAATCTGATGCTATAAGCAGATTAAGCATAAAAAAACAATTATTTTCGTACAAAAACTACTTTAAATTAATAATAAATAACAAAGTTATAGTGCTTTGAAAAGTTCACTTTTAAATCAATAATTTAAAACGCATTATTTTTGCGGCATTATACGCGTCATAATGAAGCGCCTATTTTCATTGGTCGCTGATGAATCGATGGAAACATAAAACAGTCAGCACAGGAATTCTTCTGTGCGAATTTGACAAGAAAACCGCGTTTGGATCTCCATCTTTTTCTAATAGTAATATTTATGGTTAGTTATCTCTTTCTAAAATTGTATTAAAATTAGGTTGGTACGTGTTTTGATATATAAACAAACAAAGTTTGTATTTATTTTGTTTTTTAACCTCGTTTGTAAAAAAAATTGAAATTGTTTTTAAACTGTGTGAAGAAACCCTTGTTTATTTTACGTTCTATTGAAAATGCCTGGTTATATTTTCAAGTGTTTGGTCCCTACCTGCAGTAATAAAACCAGCCAAGTTGACAAAATTTTCATAAAAGTTCCTCAAAATCTGGACATTCAGAAGCGATGGTGGGCTGCAGCAAAAGTAAAAAACACAAACTACCATCGTGCTTTTATATGCGAAGACCATTTTGACGTAAGATACTTACCTATTTATTTATTTTTTTTCAATTTGATATCAATTTATAAAACATAGTTGATCAACTTTGTAGGTTAATATACCTTATTATTTAACACCGAGCTTGTGGATACTAATGAATAATTAAAAAGAATTTATTTTTATTACAAAAATGTACTTTTTAGGTGGAAAAAGATGCCGAAAATTGGATGCAGTTCAAAATTTTGGTAAAAATTTAAAAATTAAAGGAGATGTTGTGCCTCATAAATATATTGATAGACCACCCAAAATTCCGATTAAAAGCTCTTTATCTGACTCTGCCAAAAAAAGAAGAATTGAAACTTTGAAATGTATTGAAAAAAAGGAAGAATTTGTGACATAGAACAGTGTAGTTTGATGTTATCTCTTGCAGCCAACATGATGTGGACCAAAAAGCAAGCGGTAGAACTCATTGATATGCTACATGGGGCTCTTGCACTATGAGAATATCGAGATAGAAATCTCAAATATGATGGTGGAATCGCAGCACGGTAGTTCGTATTCTTTTTAAATATTTTAGGGGCTAACAAACAGAGGATTTCTTCGAAATCAGATTTTGTAAGTCTGACGAAATTGCGGAACGAACTACCATCATTTAAAAAGTAACTCCGCCATTAAGTTGTCTCCATAGCTTGTCCCATTTTGTAGAAACTGTCGCTGCCAATATCTTCTTTTTCGTTTCTGGACATGAAAAGTAATTATGATGAAAGCAGCACTAACACTAGTAGCGGTAGATAGATCCATTTTTAAATGCCACTTGTAAACACTGCGTTTAATTTGGACGCGCAACTGGTTTTGGTTTTGACAAGCAACACTGTTTCCCACATGTATCTGGATACAAGTTGTTGTATCCAACAAGTACGTCGCCAACATCCGTCAACATGTTGCCAACATTTGGGAATATTTAGTTGCCTGGTTTGTACTTACAAAAACAGAAATATTACATTGTATTCTAATAGAAATATAAATTTGTATTAAGTATATAGGGTGTGCCAGCCTCCTCGTCAATTAAATCACAAGCCGCCTCTGAGTGTGGCGTGGTTCTAGTGAAATCAAGAGGATATCTTTAAAAAAAAAGTACGTACAATTTTCTCAGCGGATCTTCTTTTATTAAGCAACAGCCAAATAGATCAAGTTTAAACGAACAAAAAGTGTATTTTGATCACAACCTATTTATCATCTAAAAATGTTACCAAAAACTGCGTTCATTAAATAACATCGAATATATTCACCAATCTACGATTCTTAAAATTCTACAAGACCTTAATCAGACCCTTGCTCGCCCCCGCCCTGTCAGAAAATCCCCTGTACTTCCCCTTTGACTCCCACTTGCAGATTGTTCGCGTTCGCATCGCAGTTCGTCGGACTAGGTCGCATATGCATCATCAGATTGTGATTCATCAACTTGGCGCTGTGTTCTTGCGCTTTAGCGCGCAAACACGCTATCGAGTTGTTTCGGAACGCTTCGGGATCCTCGGGGTAACTCGGTTGGGAGTCTTTGGCGTCGTTGGAGATGACGTGGGTCTGCTGAGAAGGCGGAGGCTGGCTGGAGGTGGCGCTGGTGTCGCTGTTCTCGGTGCGCATGGACGTGGTTTCCTCGTGGTCGCTGTTGTTGGTGTCGTCTTTTAGGTGTTCTGCTGCTTCGA
Source organism: Psylliodes chrysocephalus (assembly GCA_927349885.1). Lineage (NCBI taxonomy): Eukaryota > Metazoa > Arthropoda > Insecta > Coleoptera > Chrysomelidae > Psylliodes > Psylliodes chrysocephalus. The sequence continues at coordinate 8,158,123 of OV651813.1, forward strand.
GGGATTTTCGATGCATTCCTGAAAAGAGATGGAAAGTGTTAGTGATGGATTTTCGGTTTTGCGTGTTGGTTGAAGTCTAGAAACACAAATTAAAGGTTCTGGAATAGCTGAAATACTTTTCAAACAGCAATGGCCAACTCCATTTGTAATAAAATAATAATTATCGAGTCAGGAAATTAACTGTCAAATATTAGATACTTTGCATAAAGAAAAGTGCTTAGGAACCATCAGAAGCGCATCGTAATATTCTCTCGAATTTCTTGAGCCTAAAAGATTGAAAATTACTCCTTCGTACTAAATAGAAGACACGATTATTATTTCCAAGTTCAAGGGCAATTGGCAGTAACAAATAAAAAAGTTACTTAGTTATATGGGGTTTAAAAGTTTGCCTTGTGGAAGAAGTAACTATTAATAATCTTCCTGTATATCTTTAGAGATAATGACATAATTAGTATATAGTTTTTTATCCGAAAAAAATATTGTATATAGTATATAGTATTCTCGTATAATCAAAGGAAGTGTTTTAGTATGAAAATACGGTATCAAGAAAATTCCTCGACAACAATTCCCCGACGGAATATTCCCTGACAAAAAGTCCTCGGCTGGAAAATTCCCCGACTGGAACATTCCCCGACTGGAACATTCCCCGACAAACAATTCCCCGACTGGAAAATTCCGCGACAATACATTACATTTCACCAAATGCTTTTACCGAAGAATTTCCAGCTTCAAAACATCGTGGATGCTTTTTCCATTTCTCCCAGTGCATCTTTAGAAAGATCCAGGCAGAAGGACTAAAAAACCAGTAGGAAACCGATGCAGAATTTGCATTAAAACTTAAATTATTGCAAGCGTTGGCATTTGTACCAACAATAAATGTAATCGATGCCTTCGAAGCCCTTTGTGAGGAGAATATGCTACCCGAGGATGCCCAGTCAATTGTTGACTACTTCGAGAACACCTGGATTGGACGCCCGCAAAGAAGCCAACGTCGTCAGGCACCAAAATTTCCCCTTGATATGTTGAATTGCTACCAGACTGTGATAGAAGGACTGCCAAAAACAAATAATTCCATTGAAGGATGGCATCGAGCTTTCGAGGCTTAAGTTTCTGCAGACCATCCCAATATATGGAAAAAGGATTCATGGATTCATTGTACAACAAACGGTTCTTTTTAGAATATACATTTGATATGATAGATAGAATATATTTTTTTAATGTAATATATTTGTCGGGGAATTTTCCAATTGGGGAATTGTTGTCGGGGAATTTTCCTAGACCCTGAAAATACGTATCTACGTTCTAGCGAAATTTAATTCAGGAATCTCTCATATCAGTATTAAATAAATTCTAACCTTCTGGTGTGGAGCTTGCAGATGGGCTGGAGACTTGTATGCAACGTGCTGTCATCCGCAGAGCTATGGATAGGGTTAGAAGTTGTTGAGAGTAGATCATTATTATGTAATAGAAGTGATGTCGGAGTCAAAGCTGAGCCTTGAAGTACTCCTACATAGGTCTTGTGAATGCAGATGAGTAGCTATCAAAGCAACAGATAGAGAAACAAATAGCTTTTTACCAGTAACAGACAAATTTCCAATTTTTTCTTCTTCTGCATTTGAAATATTTAATGAATATTATTAATTACAAATAATGCATATTTATTTTGGTAGCTTTTAGTTTATTGTTGATTTAATAATTTCACATGCATCAAGACACAAAAAGTAATGGAACTTATATTTACTGTGATAAATATACTAAAATACGGATATACTAAGTACCTAATAGATAATAGGTTCCAGTAGTATCATTAAAATACAGTTTTAATAGTTTTATTGAAAAACAACAACGTGTAAAAGCAGGTGATATAATCAGTTGAGTAATATAAGGTCGTCATTTGTAGTGTTTCGTGTTCAATTTAGCAAAAAGTAACATTTACTGAATCACCTATAGATAAATTAATATATAAGATAAAACGTTTAAATGCACAGCACTGGTAACAAGTTTAGTTCCTCAGCATACTATTTGGAGCCACCATCGTAATAAGATGAAAGCGATGTTGCCATGTTCCATAAACTTTCATGAGATTAGAGTTATTTGAAACATCTTATTTTGATTTTGTCAAGCTCGATACTATCCATATAATAGCATACTAATGCATACTATTGCTGGGATATTTTAAAGAGAGGTTTTACAACTATGTTGACAACCTCGTAAAAATGAAAATCGGAATGGTATAAGGCAGAATGGGCGAATAACAATTAAATAAAAGCATAATAAAAGTTATTTTCATGATAATATATCCCCAAGGGGATAAATTGTGGTTATTTTGTGATTATTATATAAGTTCCATAGGGTTATTTTTTAGATTAAGAAGATTCATAAGTGCTGATTTAATGTAATTAGTAAGTATTAACAATTATTTAATTTAATATTATGTGTTAGATTTGTTTAAGGACTTTATCATTGTTTTCTTAGCCTTAACGAAATATAATTTCATTTTGAATCTATTTCCCATATTATTTTTGAATATATTTTCAACAATAACAAAATATGTCGGGCCCGGGTAAATCGTCGAAAGGTAAAGCTAAGTATTCTTATATTCTAATATTCAAGCTGGGTATTCAAATATAAACTTTTTCATTTTTATGTTAAAATTCTAAGAAATGGTTTAAGAATTTAAATTTAACTTTCTTTAGATAATGAAACTTGCTATCTTGATGAAGATTATTTTTTGCCAGAGTCTTTTAGCAAAATTACCCCAAAACAACTAAGCAAATGCTGCACCAATTTTATTAGATAATAATACATTCATTTTAACTCTACCCAACTATACTCAACCCGAGAGTCAGATTTTAGAAAATGTTGAGGCTGAAAAACATACATAGCAGCATAAGAGCTTTATTTACATATCCGCAACAAAAAACAAGAAAATGAGTTGCAAACGTAAACTTAGTATTAGTGATAAACAATTTGAATAACCCTCAAAACGAAGAACAACTGTTTTGTAACAAATAAATGAAAGTAGAGTCAAAAATTTAACTCCTAAAGAGAAAAGGCTTAATTTTATAAATAGTAAACAAAATATTAGAATTTGTAAGCTACAGAAAACTTAGTTTTTCCAAAAATATACGAATTTTAGACTAATTAAAAATAATTGTAAGAATGGCTAACATTTTGATAGGTAAGAGAAATTGTTCAGTAACACTTTTTTTTGTTTTTATAGAAACACATTGAAATTTGGACCATTTTCCAAGAATAAGATGATACTACTCTTAATTTCACTTACAATTATTGTTTTTAATATTGAGTAAGTATACATGTTATGTATGTAATAAACGTTTAAATGCACCTTGCTTTTATTAAACGATTAAACTATACCTGTGTTTCAAATATTTTAATATAAATATTTCTTTATTTTACTTTTTTGGGGTTTTATTACTTTAACAAACTAATATTTATGTTAAATACAATATTATAATTTAAATATTAGTTTTTTAGAGAAATAAATGCCAAAATATGTAAATAAATAAAGGACATTTTAATGAACCGCGGATATGCTTTACAATCTTCTTTTTATTTTCTTCTTTTCTGCTGCCTTTACCTGTCAAGCCAATCAGCCAATTGTGTAATGTGCGATAGTGGCTCCAAATAGTATGCTGAGGATATAACAACTTGTTACCAGTGCCGTGCATTTAAATGGTTTATCGAACATATTAATTTATCTATGTGAATCACCTCGGTGTCTGTGCGTCCGCCTGTAGGCATATTCAGAAATTGCACACATTATTCGCTCGTAACAGTTCGGTACCGTGAAAAATACATTCTTAAAATCCCGACTTGTTAGGATTAATACTTCGGCGATTTATGAAACGCGAAATACGTTTGTTTACTCGTTTAAAAATGACAAGCTTTTTTTTCTCTCTTTGATCGGGGGTAAAAATAATATATAGTAAACATAAAAACAACATTATATTTTATAATTAAATTTGTACGTTACACTATGAATTTAAAAATCTCACAATATCAAAGCCAGTAATAACAAGAATGCATTTTTAACGGTTTTCGATTTTCTAGAAGAACATATTTGCAGGTGTTCAATATTCAATAACATCTAGCACCTAAAATTATATGTATCTCTCTCATGGAAAATTTCCAGTAATTTGAGCATTAGTGCTAACTCTTTCATACTTAGAAATCTGTTTCACTCTCGCTAATATGAGTAACCAAAAAAATGAACCGTTAAACACATCCACAGGTGCAAGCGACAATATGTTATCTCTCTCCTGCTTAAAACAAACACAACTATCAGGCCATATTCTTAGAACCAATCAAAAAACCATACGTCACATCTCAGTTCATCTTCTCGACCAATCACACCAGAACACATAGACTCAAGATTTAAGGCTCGAGAAACAAACTGAAAATTATGAGACACTCTTCGACTATCAACCAGCGTTGCCAGAGCTGGTACAATTAGACAGATCTGGTACATTTTGAGACCGTTTGTACAAAAGTACATTTTTAATATTTCTGGTACATTTTGTACAATTTTAAACATTGATCTGACGGCACGAGTTTTTCAAAATAAAAATTGATGCACTTACCATTTACCATAAATATCGATAAATTTCAAAATGTTTTTAAATCAGTATCAAAAGAAAAAGTAAGTATTTTACTGTAAAAAAATGGATAGGTTCGTATTATTATTTGTTGGGGTTGTGAGGTCTACAGTAAATTTTATATATTATAGGTGTATTATAAATAATTAAAACTATTTTAATGAACAGGTTTGTAATAAGATACACAAAAGAGGCAGATAAGGCTTAGTATTTCTTAGCCTTCTACTTCATCAGGTTTTTCTAGACTGGACCATTTGATAAAATAATAAATTCCGACACAATTTAGAACAAAATAGTGATTTATCAGAATCTGAATTTTCGGCAATGTCATCCAGTCGGGAATGTAGGGATAGATCTCCACAGCAGGTAATTTTTTTACGGTAAAATATTTTTGTTCTGCAAATAAGTTCTGATTTTTCAATGGCGTAGCATGACGGCTTAAATGCCATAATTTATTTTAAATAATAAGACCAACGCTTCCTTTAGTCTTTTAATTTTTTTGTAGAGAAAAAAAAAATATGATCATAAATTTAGACAAAGTTTCCATGGGTAAAACTACTTCGTAATGGAGAGAAAGTTTGCTCTTTATGTAATCACAAAGTTGAGGGTGGAGTAGCTCATTTAACAAGGCATGAAAAGAATCAGTTTCACAAAAAAAATGCCAAAAAAGGTTACAAATACAGGAAACATTGAAAAATTGCTTCAAGAAGATTGACGGTTGTAGCTAAAGAAGTCGAATACAAATTAAGTATGGGCCTCATCGCAAAACATAATTGCCCAATGTTGCTAATGGATCATGTTCCTAAACTTCTAGTATCTAGTATTCCAGATTCTCAAGTAGTGAAAAATATAAATTGTGAGAACAGAGACTACCCAAATAATTAAAATGTTGAAAATTGAGGCTTAAAATAAACTTGTGCAACAACTAAATAGTAGATGAAACAACAGACATCTCTACAAAAAAATGTTTGTCAATTTTGTGCCGTTTTGTAGATATGAACCAAAGTTCCTTTAAAGACCAGTTATTGTCATTGGTAGAGGTAGAGAATTGCTCTGCAGATGGTCTCACTAAAGCCATTTTGGATTTACTGGACAAATTTGAAATTAATTACCCTAATGTTATTTGTTTCGGTGCAGATAACGCTTTTGTTATGATAGGGCAGATAAGCAAAACTTAAAGAAAAAGTTAATTCAAATATTTTTGTTGCTGGTTGTATATGTCACTCATTACATCTATGTGCATCAGAGGCGACAAAAAAAAAATACCTTCTACGGAGTTTGTCCAAGACACGAAACCCCACAAATTGTTAAGATTAAGTCAAACAAGATGGCCTTCAAATTAATCCTCTTATTCCCACTAATATGATTTTTCTACTTTCTTTCAATAAATTTATAGAAATAAAATTACAATAGGTTGTACAAAATAACCGGAAAAAGCCTATAATAACTAGATAGGAAAATCATTTGTTGAAAATATTGAACTTTAAATTTTGCCTAAAAATTTCTATGTGTAAGATCGAGTGGCCAGCAGTTTATATTCATTGCCAACGAAAATACTAAAAAATTAAAATGTTACACTTTTCCTTCAATTTTTCTATTACGGTCCATTTTAGAGAAATCATTTATAAAACAAAACTTATGGAAATCGATATCGCAAACAACTTTAGTTTAATAATTTTCTTAAAAATCAGAATTATGCACATTTTGTCAAATTTCTCAATTACGGACCATTTTAGGAAAATTTTGTATTTAGAAAAAATTATAAAGAATAATATTAGAGGTAACTGTTATTTAAAGAATTTTCTTTTCCAAACTTAACAGATATCCCACATAACATCAATGTTCTATGAATATACCAAGAATGTTCTGTTTAAGTTCTTTTTAGTATATCCTTTTAGAATGTTCTTAGAACATACCTAGAATATACTTTGAAAGTATATTCTAGAAAGTATATACTAAGTACGTGCCTTAAAAGTATATTCCAAAAAGTATATACTGAGCACGTGCTATAACAGGACATTCTTAGAAGATACTAAAAGTCATATACCCAGCATGTACCTCATATTCTAAATGCTTGCAGGTTAAAATTAACACCAAATACATGTAAAAACAAGTTTATATACATATCTATATGAATTTTTCCCAGATGCCGATCTAATAATTCGCTACCAAACGCACTAATGTTAAATGTTTAGGCCAAAAAACATTCTCAAACTAAAATAGAAGAAAAGAAGAAGAATAACATAACCTACAATTCCTACAATTTTTTTTGATCTCGTTTATTTGTAAGAAGTAAGTTAATTAATAAAAATTAATTGCATCGTATGTTCTATATGAAAATGAACAAATTTTACTATATTTATAGTTTTTAGGACCTATAAGTGATGACGTTAGAATACAGGATATCCCAAATATTAATTACCAGTGTGAATTTATTAATATAGTTAATACTAATGGTGGATTGAAACTAAAATACAGTGTTACCAGAATTACATACACACTTTCTATGAAAAAAATCCTGTAAGGCCAGATATTGACCTGGAAGAACTAGAAAAGTTAGCTAAAGGAGGACGAAAACTACAAAATGGTGGTATTATTATTAACAAAAATATATTTAAACTTTCAGTAAACATCATAATTATTTATGTAACTCTTGTTTTTGTTAGTGGAATGCCATGTACAATTTTTAATGTTTTATGTTCGACAAAAATATTTAAAATATCCCATTAGCTATGTACACTTAATTTGTATATGTACAAAGTTTGTTAATTTTTTTTATTTTTTAGGTTCAATGAAGATCCAATGGAATCAAGCAAATGAAACTCAAGCCATTAATACAATAAACTATTGATTGGTTAAGGCCAAAGATACTATTCGTAATAAAAATAAGTATGAATTCTTTGAAATAAAGACTCATTATATACACTTATTCTTTAATGTTCAATAATAATTAAACATCCTATATTAAGGTGTCTAGTATATGTCTAGCATATGCTATATTTAAATACTTAGCATATACTTAGAATGTACTATCAAATTAAAGTAGATACCTGTTGCATACTGTACACATACTTAAAGTACATTCTCAGTATCTGCATAGCACGTATAAACAACGTCACGTAGCATATGCTTAGCACATTCTGAGAATGTACCAAATGCAAATACAGTATATTCTCAGCATATGCGTATTCTTAAAAAGTATATACTAAGAATATGCTAAGAATGTATAATTGTTATCTGGGATATTCTATAAAATATAAAAACGACCCCTATAAAGTCCCTCTCTCCCAGACATTCCGACTCGGTGAACTAAATAAGGCTTAATTTTAAAATTTGGTGTTTCTCTTTATCCGTTTTTGAGTTTTCTTAAAAATTCTAAATTTATACTTTTTCTCAAATATCCCGAATTCGGTCTATTTTAGAAAATTATACCGGGTGTTCAAATTAAAGTGTTACAGTTAAATACTTTTTTTTATAAAAAAAACTTTCAAACGAAAGTTTTATATTTTTTTGGGCAAACATTTTGGGTAAAATCTTATTTTATAGCTAACCATAATATGGCCAACTTTTTTCGCGCAGCACAATTTTCAAGTACGTGTTACTCAATAAGTAAAAGTCCAATAAAAAAAATGTTTCCTTTAAAAGTCTCTGGCAACACTGCTATAATCTCCTACCTATTCATTCAAGAGCACTTCGTCTTTATTTTAAAACAAATGAAATGTTTAAAACCTACCCAGAGATTATAAATTTTAGGAACTTATAAAAATGTAAAACAATATACCTACCTAGGTACCTAAAGTCTATAGTGTTGAACAAAAGTAGTTAGCTGAAGAAAACATTATCATATCATTAGAACGTCAGTGTAACATGATTTATGCGAAACGTAAATGTGTAGTTTGTCAAAAAGTTCGGATTTAAACTTAGAATTTAATTGTATTATCAGAGTTTTCAGAATACCTATTTCAGTGTTAACCTCGTATAAATAGGCTGATAATTAAAGTTGTGATATTTAAACAAAAGAATATTCAAATATAATGAATTAATTAAAAATATAGGTCAAAAAAATAAACTACATTATAGAAAGTTCGGTCTAATTTTAATAATAAAATACCTACCAGGCGTTTAGTGTAAAGATAAACACCGCGCTCTAACGGTAAACGAATAAATTAATCCCATATTTTCATAATATCCTTTCTTTATCCTTCAAATAACCTCTCGCCGGATTACAACCGGTTTTACTCAATAATACAGTTTACTCAATAATATACCTTACTTCGTCTTCTACTTCTAAAACTAATTTCGAAAGGTCACCATCGAGACATCATGCACAATTCTAATCCTGAAACGCTTTGCATAGTCGATCAAATCGTTATTCGGCTCTGTGACTTTGGAAAATATTACATAAAATAATTGGTTCGACAGTTATAAGCAGTTCCGTTGTGTTCATCATTCTTCGTCCTCGGACCCTAATAAAGTTCGGAATCGTGTCCGTTAGTGGCATCTAGTGGCGATTAGAGAGAATGTGCGAGGTAGGGAGCTTTTGCTTTCGATCCGGCGATGAACGTTCTTTGATTATTAGATGTTCCGGTAGAGGACGAACGGAGCAATGTTTGGAAGAAAAATCGCGACTTCGATCAAGACGCAAAAAACGTTTTAAAAATTTTAAAACAAGTAAACATTCTGAAGCAAACTAGTAAAATTTTTTTAGAAAAATAATAGATCCGTACTTATAATTTTTCTTGTTTTTATACTAAAAATGTTAATGTAAATTAGGTAGGTAGGTACATACCTCTGTAACAAGGGCGTAGATAAGGGGGAGGTAATGGGGGTAATTACCCTCCAAGCCATAGTCAACATCAATATTTTTTTAAACGTTATATTAAACAAAAATAGAGAGATAAAATAAATACAATAAAACAAAGAGTTTCTCAGTCATCTAAAATAATAATATTCCTGTAAATTGAAAATTAAAATTTATATGCGGGCATGGGCGTCGTTACACAATTTTATAGGGGGGGGGCAAAATTTTTTAAAAAAATTAGAATGTTTATTTGTTGAAAAACAAAGAAAATGAAAAATAAAAAAAGAATACAAATTAACAACAGTTTCTAATAAATAAAATAACCCAACAAAAAAGACAAAAACTAAAATAGAAAAAACAAAAACACAAATTTTTAAAAAATAAACAGAATGTGTGAAATAAAAGAAAAATATTAACAAGAAGACAGAGCCATACATAATATTTAAAAATAAAATATTTATAGAAACACAAAAACAAAAAAACTCACTCAAAGACGTTGACAATACTAGCAAAACGTACATTTTTAATTTCTTCTTCCTCTACCTAAAGTAATTGATAACAGAAAACATGAATTCTTTTTAATTTTTTGCGATTATTTTTCGATGTACGCTCATCATGCAAAGCGCAGTCAGCCTATTTTTATTATTTATTTGCTCTGTGCGTGACAGTAGCGCCAACTAATTCATGAACTAAAGGACGATTTGCGTATACTGACAATACAATTTTTAATGAAATCCCTAATTAAAAAATATATATGTTTATTTTAGTAAAAGTATATGGATTTGTAAAACAAGTGACAAAATTATTATTATTATTATTATATATTTTTATTACTTCAGCTAAAAATAAATGTATGATATGTTGCCTAAGCCTAATAAGTTGTCATTGAAGAATAGGTTGAATAATGTAAAAATAAAAACAATACCATTATATAATAACGTAATATCAAAACGTATTAACAAAAATAATTGGTAAAATTGCGATTTTAATTTATATTTTTTTCATTTTTAATTCGAAAGAACCCATAGAAATTAATCAATAAAATTGGTTTCCTATCAATAAGTCACAAGATTGCATTTCAGCCACATACAATAATCAAAGGCAGAAATCTAATCTTTGCTGAACATTTAAAAGTTAGGGGATGTTGAACAACATTGTAAAATAATAATTTATTGTTTATTTAAACCTTTCAATTTTTTGATGTCTACTGTTTCCAGTATTACTGTTATTATTACAAAAATAAAAGTTTTCTTCTTTTTATTGTACAGCTATCCATTTATTTCTTTGATTTAATTTCCATTTTGCTACTGAAAATTTATATAATTTACACTGTTTTTCTGCTAGTATTTTTACAATGTACAACACAACAACTGCTACTGCTTTTTGTTTTGTTTTTATCTGTTAGAGAAAATAATGTTGAAATAGTTTGGTGAAAGGTTTTTATTAACGAATAACTATTTGAACAAACAATACTAGAATTAAAATTCTCACATGCGCACATTCGTTGGTTAATTTACATTGACATCTTTATAAAACAAAAGGTATTTAAGCAGGGTTGCCAACTATAATATATACGGGTATTTTAACATTACCTACTTTTAAAAAAAAGTAAAATGTATAGGTACGTGTAAGATATGGAATAAATATATTCAACCTATAATATTCGTCAACTGTATTAGCCTGAATATTATTTTTATAGGATTGCTGTCCGTAATTCGTGGCATTTAGATTTCTACACCTATCATGTTTACCTATTTCTTCTATTCCCTTAAACAATACGAGCCAGTGCCAGTTGTGTAATTGTGTTAGTTACGTAATTTTACTGTATACAGGCGTTGTCAAAAATTAGTTTGGCCAATTGGCAATGCCAAGGCCATAAATTTAAAAAAAAAAACGTTGTCAAACTGTGGCACGTAGTACCTACCTAACGAAATATCAGTAATTTATATACTAAGGCTGTATGTTACGATACTAAATTAAGTACTAAATTTAGAACTAAATTAATACATTTTTTAAATACTAAAAAAATTTACATTGCAAACAGCAAATTTAGTATTAAATTTAGTACTAAAAAAATTAATTAATTAATTGGAACTTCCTCTATTTTCTACCAAATTTAGTATTAAAAATGCGTTGAAATGTTGCGCAGAAGTTTTTCTCAGAAAAAGTTGACACAACGGTCTTTTCTGCACCATTTTGATTTTGGTTAGCGACAACTTTGCATTATAACCTTGGACAAATTTCGCTTGTGTTTGATTTTGTAAATTTTATTTTTTTTCGTGGTTTTTAGTAGCATTGCTGCATTTGGTTGTTGTCAAGTCAACAAGTGTCAAAGTCATAGTAAAAAATCTTTTAATTCACTTTTCTCAGTTACACAGAATGTTTCATTTCTGTGCTAATTTCACGTAATATTACGTCAATGCGCGTGCGCCTATACTTAATTTAGTACTAAAAATTGGTATCGTTACAAAAGGAAAAAAAATATTTTTAGTTCTAAATTAACAACTTACTTTAGGGCTAAATTTTAGTACCTAATTTAGTAATGTGTCATACAGCCATTACGCGCTGTAAAGTCGTAAAAGCCAGGGGGGGCAACTGCCCCCCCTTGCCCCCCCCAAACGACGCCCATGTATACGGGTCCCATTAGTTCGTAATTGTTCAATATTTGTGTTATTGCCAAGCAAACAAGTTTTAATAAAAGTTATGTGTCATTCTCAGGTAAGCCGTAAATTCGACGTCCATAACAAAAAATCACCTTTTTTAAAATTTTTTATTAAAAAGAATGTTATTTTCTCTTAAAACTCGTGCTCATATAATTGGTCACTCAAATTCATTTCTTAATTTTATTTAATTTAGTCACAATTTCACCTCAAAGTCGGAAAACATCTCTCCCCTGGCTTGTCCCCGGGCCGATTCTGTTTATTTATTTGTAATTTTAAGTACTTGAAAATCAAATAACTTATTTAAATTATACATTTCAACAAAATAATTTAAATAAATTATCGTAATCAAGCAAGTAAAATTGCGTGATATTTTTTTTTCTTAAAAAAAAAATTACGTTTACGTTTGTCCCCCGTATTTTGCGTCTCGTCCCCTGGCACGCTTATTTTTGTGTAAAATCGGCATTTGTTTACTGACTTGCGGGAATTAAAGACCTTGAGCGAACGTTGTTGAGTGTATAGTTTGTAATCAGAGCCACTCGAACTAGGTGCGCAGTCATTTAGTCATTTATTTCGTTACTGGCACTCTGTGCATACAGTTGACAACGAGTGAACGGAGTCTCTCCCCTGGTAAGTTTTATTTTTAAAATATTCATCTAAAAAATTTAATTCATTCGTATATTTACTTCTCGTTGTTAATAGATTCTAACTTTTCTTGGTTAATTTCATACAATAAATACATTTGTCATTATTTCTATTTTTGTTACTAAAAAGTATCTCCCCTGTTTATATCTCCCCTGTCTTGTAAGGGCCAGGGGAAAGACACGATATCCAGGGGAGATATGAAAACTTTAAATACTAATTATTATCAATTAATTATTGATAAATAAAATTATAAAATGATTGAATAAAGTTAATACTTCAATAAAATGTTGTTTTCTTTCATAAAATAATGTTAAAATCCTTTCTCTAATCACAAAGTATTCTACTCTGTACATTAAGTCTCTCCCCTGGATGAGTATCTCCCCTGGCATCTTATAAAACGAGATAAAATCAATAAATTGACTGACCGTCTTGCAGGCACGTTTGAAATGATTGTTTTGATCGAACCATTGTAAAATTTGATTTCAATTTCAAAATTTTTGTCGTGCCGCGTTTTATCAATAAGCGATTTACGTCTCAACTGAGAATGACCCTTATATGGATTTGAAAAATACATATTTTTAAAAATATTTTTGGATATACATGGTGTTGCCTGACAAATAAAAATGTATGTTTTTTTTAAATAGAACACCCTATATTTTATTTTAGAATGACTTGGGAATACTGTATTTAACCCTAGAATGTTTTTGAAATATATTCAAAATTGTTTAATATACAGACTTCTAAAATACTAAGCTAACGAATAGGGGTGATACAACTGGTTTATTCTATACAGAGTGTTTTGAAACATGTCTTAAATATGGCTAATTTTAAGTTCAATTTACTCAATTCTTTCAAATGCAACCTACTGTATATTATCTTGACATAAAATTCCCTATAAATTTGCCCGTGTAACAATACCAATGTGTTAGTCAATAACACATATACAGGGTGTCCCATTAGTGCATAATTGATCGATAGCTGTTTTATTATTAGAAATGTTTAATATAAAAGTTGTATGACCATATTTAACAAATATTCTTAAATATACAGAGTGGTCCATAAACAAGGTGCTGACCAAATCTATACTTTTTTTAAAGCAAAACACCCTGCAGGTAGTAATACATATTTGATTGTTGTTACATCGTCAAACAATTTTAACTGACTTCATTCATTTGCTTTGTTGTATATAGGGTGTGTCAAAACGTGAGGGTACGATTTTCTCAATTTTTTAAATGGAATACCCTGTATTAATTAATTGGTGGTATGACATATAGGGTATTCCATTTAAAAAAAATGAGAAAATCGTTACTCCTCATTTTGAAACACCCTATATACAACTTAGCAAATAAATGAAGTCTATTAAAGTTGTTTGACGATGTGAAAACAAATATAAAAATGTGTAAGTTTGGTTAGCCCCTCGTTTATGGACCACCCTGTATATTTAAGAATATTTATTAAACATGGTCATACAACTTTTATATTAATTTGTTTTTCCTATTTCCAATAATAAAACAGCTATCGATCAATTACGCACTATTGGGACATGTTGGTATCGTTGGATAGGTAAATTTATAAAGAATTTTATGCGAAAATAATATACAGTGTGTTGCATTTGACAAAATTGAGTGAATTGAACTTAAAATTAGCCATATTTAAGACATGTTTCAAAACACTATGTATAAAATAAATCAGTTCTATCACCTCGGAAATGGAATAGTCTACAAAGATCAACCAGAAGTTCCATTTTTGTGACAAATGGCGTGAGAAATATTTATTAATCCTAAGTTTTATGAAATTTAGGGTTTTCAAAAACTTCAGCCTTTCTTTATAATTGATTAAAATCTACAAATCTCCAAAATTACGGTACTTTATTCTGAAACACCCTGTACAAATATCTACATAAAAATTAAAAACTTCATTATAAAACACTTTTTTTTCTGGAAATACACATATAAACTCTAGACGTTGCATTGGTACCATATTCTAAGATAAGACGCTGCGCATTCACCAATAATGGGAAAAGTGTTCCCCCCCCCCCAAGAAAACAACCTAGCTACGCGATTGCTTTTTAGTTTTATGAATTTTATGAATAAAGTCTTAAAGAACATAGTACCCTAGTACTGCCATAATACGGATCTTCATAGGACCTTAAAGTGGAGACTGTTGAAAATACAATACAAAAATTTGCCAGTAGTCACCAACAACGACTGCTTCAACATGGAAACCTTGAGATTATCCAGCTCAACAATGCCAATCTAATAAGAAGATTCGAGAGAACCAAGCCTTTTGAGTTAGTTCAGTGATATTAAAGCAGAGTACACTGCGATTAAGTGTTATACGTTAACGACAGTGTAACTAAATAATTAGATTCTAAGGTATACTAATGAGTAGAATATTAGTTTATGAAGTTTTTCTTCCCTTGGTAAATTAGATTAAAATAAAATTGCTAATTGATCTTAATGATCAGATTGTAATAATCATAAATGTTTCTTTATTTGGAGCATTTATTAAAAAAACACTATTTGTTTCAGATAAGCGCATTTAATGGAATTTGCGGAAATTAAGTATGATTTGCCAGGTTTCAGGCACGTTTCAGAAACGTTTCTGGGATGTTTCGTAATATTAATACAACATTACAAATGTTTCAATGTAATATTTTTGAGGAGACTCCACTTATATGGAGTACGCAAATTTATTTTTATTCATAAGAAAATTAAGTTTATACTCACTTCAAATTGTACGTAAGAGTAACCTACTGGTGATGAGCAACTATCTTTAGTTTTCATTCATACAGATTGAAGTATTTACCTCAGAATTATTAGCAAGAATACACTCTGCTTTATTCATATCAGCCTCGGTTTCAGTTTGTCCGCAAAGGAGCTGAAGGCTGAGTGCTGAGTTTATGAAGCTGCGAGCAAAGAAATTTTATAAATTAAGAAAACAACCTGTGACGACGATTGTACAGTGTTAAATCGTTTTACAAAAGAAAACATATATATTTAATTTATATAGATTAAAGTATAAACTTCTATCTTATGCTCTTGAGTATATGCTCGGAGAATAAACTTAATTTTTATTCATATCACTCCAGGATTAGATATGTTAGTATATGAATATGCTGACCTTGACATATCTAGTCACCACAAATAGATAAATAGATAAAAATACCAAAAAATTTAAATATCTAGTTTTTTGTTTGTTTGCCATGCAATTGTAAATAAAGTAAATATGTCGTATTTTATTAAAATATTTTAATAAAATAAATACGAAGTCCTATCTGTTGCTGTTATTTTAGAAGTATAGGTTTTTTTTTTGAAATTCGTACACAGATAAAAATTTGTTTTTATTTCTTTAAGTTTTTCTAGATGTACATGATTTTTAAATTGACTTCAAGCAACACAACCAAAGAATTTAGTTAGTTTTTGGCAATTTAATAACAACAATTTATTAATATCTAAATATCCTAAAATTCGGATATTTTAGAAGAATTTATTGTATAAGCTAAATACATTTTAAACCATATAGAAAATTAAAAACAAGATGCATTTATAGTATATAAATACATACAATTATCTATTTAATTTGTTTTTATAATTTTTCCAATAAAACTTTATTATCTACTATCTATTCCATTTTATACCAGAAAAAAAATAATTTTATAAATAATCTTGAAAAATCTGTTAAACATTTTGACAACGTAAAAAATCAATGTGTCTATTTTTTATAAGTATTTAATAGTTTATAGGTGACAGAGAAATTAACCATTCTATAAAAAATAATTGTTTAATGTTCCTTTTAGGTATAAGAACAATCATAATTCAAAGAAAAGTAGGAACGGTATAATTTGGGATCAAAGGAATACAGGAATTAGTCGTTTTGTAATGACGAATATTTTTATTTTGAATAATAATTTCCAAATAGATTAATTGTTATTGAGTTACCCACCGTAATTTTGTTATTTTCTATGGCGGCCATCATTAATTTTTACACCATATTTTTAATAAATGCCCCGAAATTAATTTTGGAACAGCGCATTTATTTACAATAACATTTTCGTGATAATATTTTTGTCCTAATTATTTTTTATTTTCATAGTCAATAAGATAATTGCATTTTTAGAGCTACGGTCATAAATAGATATGGCAACGTCGCGATAAAATTGAAAAAATTTAATTAAAATCAAATTGAATCAAATCAATAAATCCAATTTTATGTTTATCTATACGTAAGCTCATCATGACTATTCTAATGCTGTGTAAATACGGTCTTGGTGAAAAATTAATGTAATTACGAGGGGCAAACTTCTGGTGAACTATATGTTATTTAGTGTTTCATTTAGTAGTTTAAGTAATGTTGTGAACCTTTGTTAGTCTGATAGATATTGAAAAATAAAGTTATAATATAAAAGAAAAGATAATCAATTTTATGTACACAAATTACATCAGGTTATGGGCCCAGATTAAAATAAAAATTATGTCTGGAGTATTACAGCAGTTACCGCTGCTATCAGCAGAAAACGTTTCAAACTGGCGATTCCGATTTGAAGTGATTTTAAAAGAAAAGCAATGCAAAAATGTAATAAGGAAAGAAATATATAGCACTAAAACTCCACAAAAAGAAAGAGGTTCTACTTGTGAAGGATGCTCTATAATTATACAATGCGTAACTTACCGTTATCTGGAATATACTAGAGTCTGCTTATCGGAAGAAAATGCTCTTATTCGAAATTATTTATTTTTAAAATGTTTCAAAAATAATTTACAAGATCATTTCGTAGAGTTTGATAGATTGATAAAAAAACTGGGAGTCACAGGAACTAAACTTGCTGATAGTGACAAAATTTGCCTCCTGCTGTTCATAATGCCAAATACATACGATACAGTAGGTAATCAGGGCACTAGAAACATTAACATTTGACAATATTACATTAGAATTCGTAAAAAATAGACTCTTGGATGCAGAATTAAAGATGAAAAATAGAATCAAAGCTAATCAAAATCAAGCCTAGAATGCACCTTCTTTAATTCCCACAGAGAAGACAGACGATGTTAGGAGTGTGGTTGAACAAATCACTTAGCGTCACACTGCAAAAAGAAGAATAGAGATTTCCATAATCAAAACTCTAGTAGAGCCACTCATAGTTATAGAAGTAGGCCCAGAAGATAGTCATATTACAAAAGAAATTATAGCGATATAGTAAATATAGCAGAAGAAGATGATGATGATTACTACGAAGATGAAGTATCATTTCTAGTGCAGATATGATAAAAATTTTGAAATTGCGAATTGGTCCAGATATCTGCAAGCCTTGTATCGAAGGAAAATCCACAAGACTACCGTTCAAAAGCTTAGAACACCTAAGATCAACAAGAGTAGGGGAGATTCTACACATCGATTTTGGGGGTCCGATCAGTACTCTTAATAATTATAGATGACTTTTCACACTTCACTGTAATTTATTTACTAAAATCCAAAGCTGGAGCAAAAGATAATCTCATAAATTATATTCGTGAAAGGAAATATCGTAAGTAGAATAAGAACAGACAAGGGAGGAGAATTTACTAGAAAATATTTCAAAAATTGTGCTGCCCTATAGAATATACGGTCGGATATTCTCCTCAATAGAATGGAATAACAAAACTCTATTTGATAAAGTAAGAACTATGTTTGCCGAAACTAGTATGCCCAAATTTCTATGGGGTAAAAAGCTATTCGTTGTGCTGCATATTAGTTAAATAGATCGCCTTCAAATGTATTAGAAGGTAGAAATATGTCAAGGAAGACACAACCTAAGCAAATTAAAAAATTTCGGATCAAAAGCATATGCTTTATTTACTTCCAAAAGCAGACAAACTTGAGACAAGAGCTAAAGAAGCACGAATGGTAGGATATGCATGAGGATGTTATAGACTTGTCCTAAAACAAATACAATTTTCATATCAAGAGACGTAAGGTTTGATGAAAGTACAGGGTGTCCGGTAATGAATTTAATATTTCGAATCATTCTGACACCGGCCCTGAACTAAGTGGAAGGATGGGGGATTGTAGACAGATAGCGTAACCATGCGGATTTCAGTTGCGATGGTACCGTGGCCTGCAGAACAACGAGCGTTCATGATTGAATCATTTTTTAAATCAAACGATTGGTACATTGTAGCGCGTCGACGTTTTTGTGCACGTTTTGATATTCGACGTATAGCCGATGCACCGTCGGCAGCTTTAGTGCACAGTTGGGTTAGACCCTACTACAGTTCCCTGGCTATGATAACAACGGCACGTGGTTTCAACATGATGGCGCCATGGCACATACTGCAGCTATATCCATAAATGCAGTGACTGAAGTGTTTCCTGTCATGGTAATTTCCATCAATGGCGATATTCCATTTCCTCCACGCTCACCAGACCTAACGCCCCTAAATTTTTTCCTATGGGGCTACTTAAGTGTCGTCTACACGGAACCAATGCCACAAACCATCCAGCAGCTAAAGGACCGCATTACCAATGATATACGTGGCATACCCGTGGCGATGCCGTGGCGTTTTCCGCAGCTTACGCTCCAGATTAACAGCTTGCTACGAAGAAGACGGTCGGCATTTAAACGATATTCTGTTTAAACACTAAATCCGCATATCTAATAATGCTAATAAACCTGGTATATCATGTTCTGGGGGTAAATTTTATTGCGTTAAACCCTTAAATTCATTACCGGACACCCTGTAGTATTAACTATTTTGAAAATGAAATTATCACTGTTAATTATAAGAACAATCAATATAAAATCCAAGATGAAAAAGTGGATGAAGGTGAAAGTAAAACTAAAATAGAAACGATTAGAGCAATACCAAGTGGCTCAGTAGAAAGAGCTCAATTAACAAAAAAAGTACCAAGTAAATTTAACGAATTTTATTATTCAGCATACTGTCTAATAGCAAATAAAAATGATCCTGAAACATATTCGCAAGCACTAAAATTTTCTGGATGGCAAAAAGCTTTGGACAAAGAAGTGGAAACTATACATAAAAAC
The DNA here is from genome assembly GCA_927349885.1 of Psylliodes chrysocephalus. Classification (NCBI taxonomy): domain Eukaryota; kingdom Metazoa; phylum Arthropoda; class Insecta; order Coleoptera; family Chrysomelidae; genus Psylliodes; species Psylliodes chrysocephalus. Next base: position 8,177,872 of record OV651813.1, read on the forward strand.
GAAACGTGACATCCTGCAGTCTTGCCTCCAGATAAGAAGGTCATTGATAGAAAATATGTCTTCAGGACTAAGGAAAATTGCATAAAAAAGGCACGTCTAGTAGCAAAAGGCTTTTAAAAAATTCAAGAATGCAATAAATACAACAAATTCTATTCACCTGTAGCCATAATGGCTCCATGACAAAAGAGCGCAGGATAAAATGGCGCAGGACAAAATAGAGAAGGATAAAATGGTGCAAGGACAAAATGGCGCAAGGACAAAATAGCGCAGGAGAAAATGGCGCAAGGACAAAATAACGCATAATGTTTTTTAATTAATGCAATTAATTGAAATAATGCGAACCAAATACTGTTCCAACGAGCCTATTAAGATAATGTTTGAAATTTTTGAGTGATACAATTATTATTGCTGCTTTAAAAATTATGGAATGAAAATTACAAGACAAGACACACACAGCTTAATCAAACTCACTTTGATCAACAAAATTTGAGATGTTGGATTGCAAGCTAGCTTTAAGACTGATGGAAGTTGATTTTAGCCATGAGGATGAGCAAAAAATCGTTAAGGATGTTCCATATACAGAACGTATAAGGATCTTAATGCTACGACTAGTAGACCAGATATAGTGTATATTACCTCTCATCTTAGCAGAATGCTGGATAAGCCAGGAAAAAAATTTTGGACAGCCTCCAAGAGAAATCTAAGATATTTACAAAACACCAAAGCATTAAGTCTTGTTTAAATTAAGAAAATTCAAAGCTTTCTCCGATGCAGACTGGGGCGGAGACTCTAAAGATAGAAAAAGTGTATCTGGTGCTGTTGTATTTTTGGGGATCTAAGAAACATAAATGTGTTGCGTTATCTACAACTGAAGCTGAATAGGTATCCGCAGCTTCATCAGCTCAAGACCTGGTATATTTAGAAGGAATCTTAGAACATTTTCATAAACCCAGTTACTCTGTTGTTCTACTCGTAGATAAAAAAGTGGCCATATTTATGGTACAAACCTTTTAACATTCAAAAAGAACCAAACATATTTCCAAACATTTTATAAAAGATCTGGTACAAAAAAATATCATAAATATTGATTATGTCCCTTCAGAAGACAATTTAGCAGATATGTTTAATAATTATCTCTGCTAAGGAAAACTGACGCATTTCAGACATAAACTAATTTTAAAATAAATGGTACAAGATTTGACGTTTATTCTATTTGACAATCTGCATCTACAGAGTTTAAATCGAAGGAAGATGTTATGAATAAGTGTTTATGGACATGCCCAGTCATAAGTACCGGTTTTTCTTCACATAGAGTAGTTTTCCTATTATTTTTAAACATGGCCTTCCTATTCAGATCCTCTTTGGCTCTGAGGTATATCCCCAAAAAATGGAGAGAGGTTAAAATGGTATTCATACCCATATCTGGAAGGATGGATTATACTGTCCCGAAAACATACCGAACAATAGGTCCGACATTGTTTTCCATGAAAAGATTGGAAAGGCTATGCGAGAGGTACATAAAGGATACGGTGATTACAACAACACCACTACACCCAAACTAACATGCATACACTCCAGGCAGATATACTGATTCAGCCCTTCATCTAGTTGCTGGCCGGATAGAAAGATCCCTGGATAATTAGGAGTGCGCCTTGGGTGTTTTCATAGACATAGAGGGTGCTTTTATTAAAACCACCTTTCCCAAGATAATACATTCACTAACCAACAGATGGTTAGTGGATGGATACATAACATTCTTTCAAAGCGAGTAGTAAACATAAGTGCAGAAGATGTGAATATAAGAGGCTTGGTTGCGAGGGGATGTTTACAGGGAGGGGTGCTATCACCTCTACTGTAGAATATGGTCCTCGACATTTTGAGAACATACTCTGCGAAAGAATGCAAGTAGTTCTCAAACTGGTACCTAGAACAGTGGTGCAAGGACCATTCACTGTCTAAGAAGACATAAATGGTCCTTTTAATAAGGAAAAGGATGAAAATTGAATTATACTCTCCAGAACTCCTAAACACAAAACTAAACTTTGCAAAAGAGGTGAAGGTGAAGTACCTAGGTCTCACCTTTGACAGACATGACACTCTCATTTAGAAAACAGAGTCAAAAGAACATACATTGCTTATGAAGGTTTTTTTATGTACTTGTTTCGGGAGTTTCAACCAATAGTTGTGGTTTTCTGAATCTAGTCTTTTATGACACCTCGTACTGTACTTTTTTGTTACTCTATTACTCTTATTTCTTTTGACCCTCTTTTCGAAAATTCGTCAGCCTTCTCATTACCCTCGATCGTTTAATGACCTGGCACCCAAAAACTAGTTTTACTCTACTTCGGTCTGCCAGTGTTCTCAGTTCTTTGAAGGAATGTCAGTCTCGGCGTCACTTTCTGACTCGATATGGCCTAAAGGGCCGCTTTTATTTATTGCTGTTTATTTTCAGTAGCTCTCCTATTGTCTGTTCTTGCACAATGCAAAATTGCATAAACCTCAGCCTGGAATACTGAGGTATGTGTTCCTATAGAATAACTAAGGTTGGTGTTAGGGTTTTTGAAGAATATTCAAGCCCCAGTGCCTTCCGCAGTCTTCACCCGTCTGTGTACCAGATTTGTTCCTGTCGTTGGTCATGGTTATGTAATATGTTCTCATATCCAGCACGTCCCCTGTTATAATTATGTGACCTGGTCTAATGTGAAGATTTCCCAGAGTGTGTTCTTTTCTGTATCACAACACAAGGAGAAATGATGGCAAATCTATTTGTGTTTCTATTGCTGCTATGGGGGTTGTTCTCATTACCCCCGTTATTCCAAGACAGTCTTAGTATCTTAATTAGTCCCGTTATTGCCGCTCTTTCTTTTTTTTGGCCACTACACCAAAGCTGCGTATGTTATTATCGGTCTTACCACTATATTGTTAAATATACCATGCCTGGTTTCAATAGAGATATATTAAAGTAAAAGCAAGGAAAAAGTGTAATGGTAAAAAAATTGCACATTGATTTTTTAGCGCTTTAAAATATTATTTAGATAACGGTTGTTATTAAATTGCCAGTGTTCTAAAAATGAATACAGACATTACCTAACAGCCAGGGGGCGACGCTTTCGTTCTCCTTCGCACTTTTGAGAATCGTTTCCGGTAGTGGGAGCGAATGTCGAACCATTGCACCGTAGAGTCCGTACTCTGCCATGATCGTACTTCTGCCCCAACATTTTTCGGTTTTCCTCCATTTCGCCCGCCTGTTTTGGAACCAAACCTAAAAATAAAAAAAAACAATCGTTATTGTTACATAGGTGAAACAGGTAAGTACTTTAAAATAAGAACTGATGAGCATACATATCACTAAATAATACTATTATGCGTTTTATAGGAGTTTTTTTTAAAGTAAATTAAACAAATACATTTTATTTTTAATTCAGCATTTTATTAAGTCAAAAAATACCTAATTAAACAAATTTAAAAACGATTACAAAATACTGCCGAGTTGCTAATATACGTAGGAAATAATAACGAAATTATATTGCTTAATTAAAATAATGTCAGGTCATCAACCACGTAATTTAAGATTGGTTAGACTATGAAAATTGTGCAAATCGGCAATATTCAAAAAATTGGGTATCTAGATTAAACAAGGAAGTTAGTTGTAAAGCGAAAAAAGTGGACTCAAAAAGAGACTCCACTAACCTATTTCTTTTATATAATTTAAAATCCTTAAAAACTAAAAAGTCTTCGTTGTGCCATTTGGGGAAGAGTGTGACGTGCCCCAAGCCTAAGAAATGTGGTAAGTGTACCAAAACATTTTAAAAATATTGTCAAAGTAATGAGGTGTGGTTGAGTTTTAATATATTTTATCTACTCCTATTAATTTATGTATTAATTGTTCAACTGCTTTTGAGCAATTAATAGAATCAATAAACAAATAGCGTGAGTTTTAATAGTGAGTTATTATAACTCACCTTGGGTCCTACGATAATTCGGGCATATAAATAGTGTGCGCAGTAAATTCTTGGAAATTTTAAAGTCGATAAATGTTCCATTGGCGTAAAATGGTAGAAAGATTTTTTAACAACTGGAAAGGAATGAATAATAATTAAAAGATTTGAAAATTATTAAATTGTCAACGTCTCTCACTAGGCGGAACAGTCAATTATTACATTGAGGAAAGTAATGTCATTTGATATTTTAACAAAATAATTTTGACGTTTATAAATCAATTTTTAATAATAGTGATAAAAAAAGATGAATTTAGATAGTGAAGATGAGTTATTATGTACACCTCCAGAAATAAGAGAGATAGCTAATAATGCAATACAGAATTTATTACCAGAAAAATCAAATAACAAGTATAAAGGTGTATACTAAAATTTTCAAGATTGGTGTAACTCGTTTACAGAAAATGTACCTTTGGAATATTTTAATGAACTTAGCTATAAATATAAAGCATCGTCTCTATGGACTTTCTACTCCTTGCTAAGAAGCACACTCAACATAAATAATGGAATTAATATAGAAAAATATTCAAAATTACGTGCGTTTCTTAAACGTCAATTAGAAAAACATATAGCTAAAAAGGCAAAAACATTTTCGCCAGAACAACTTAATAATTTCATAAATAAAGCTTTTGATGAGAAATATCTGGCGACAAAAGTAATAGCTTTTACAAAGATTCAAACGTTTTTATCATCTAGTCAATTATATAATTCTTTCTCGATACTTGTATCTTAGTATTTATTGTTATAGTCGTAGATAAAGTATAGTATTCAACTTGCGGTAATGGTCATAACTCACGCAGATGAAATTTGCAGCACGAGCCGCAGGCGAGTGCTGTAATTCATCATTACTGCTCGTTAAATAATATACTATTATATATTTTTTTTATATTTTGTATTTTCTTTCAAAGACGAAACTGGTACAAAAAACACGACTTCGTGACAGTATTTAAGGGTGAAATTTTGAGTTTAAGGCTTAGTAGTCCAGTAACTGAAGGGACCAACCTGTCATTAAGTCGGTCCAGATTTCCGTTGTGGCTCAACTCTTAGGTCTCGGCTGAACGCTTCCAAGGTCGAAAACTTTTACCAACTCTGCTGCGTCGGAAAGGGCCCAAAATGGACCCTAAATCTGGTTTCCCGCCAATATCTTCCACAATATGCAAATTAGAGAATTATCTACAAAAATGGTCCCCATCATTTTTGTCGGGAATTCGACAGGTTTCGAGATAACCGCAATCAAAAGTCCCCTCGTTCAGCCCCTGCTTTATCTCTATAGCAATGCTGATTAGCTTGTAAACGGGTGGACAAATTGTGTCAGAACTCGGTCAAAAATTGATATTTTTCAAAGATTCAAAGTTCATTACAATGGGAAAACCCATAGGTATCGATCCGTGTGCCTTGAAGCCCGTTATTACCTGTCAAGAACATTGAAAAAATGGTCAAAGTTGCGTTTTCCCACTATTTTGGACCACTTTATAGTAATTCATTAATTTTTTTTCTTTTAATAGTTTTTTATCCCATTTTTGTTTTAAATGGGATCATGAGATGTCTCGAATGATCTCAGAAATTTTTTTCCAGTATCTTCCTGGTGTTGATTTGTTTATTTGCATTTTTCATACGTTTTCGGAGTTCTAGAAATCTTTGAAACAAGCAATAATAAAAAACTCATATTTCATTATATTGTTATTCAATGCACACCATTTTAAAGCTTAGAGTGTCTACTTTTCGAATGTATTTTTTTTTTAATTGCTCCATTTTCCAAAAATCGGGAAAATTGATCACACCGGGGAAAACCGGACTTTTTTTAAATACTTCTTGTTCCCCGCTGTTCATTTTTTGAACATTAATACCCAGACCGAAGTGAAGCTGATATTCTCACCTTTCCATTTCTATCAATTGATCCCCGTGTGTGAGCGTGGTTCTTAACTGTTTGTTAGAAATATCTCCCCCATTTTTACGCTCTCCGCCTGAGATCCACGATATTCCATCATAACCTAACCACGTGTACCCACGCGACACGCGCTCACCTTAATCATCTGCTTTTGTTGGTATAAAATCTCTGTTGTTTTTGGAGTCGTTATTGTCGGTATTATTGATAGTATTTTAGAAAAATATTGATAGTATTTTATCATTATCAATTAAGTTGTTGAAAAATTCGACGTCATTCTTGAATTTTCAAGAATTTGTTTTTCGTTTGTGGGGAACAGAAAAGGTTTGGTTGATTTAAAATAAAGTCTGTAAATTTGTTGTAATTCTTATTACATTTCACTAATATATTTTTGTAAAGCTCTTGTTGCAGCAATGGAAGCGGACTCCGTTCCAAAATGTTTCCTTTGTGCCCAGGAAGTTTTTTTTTTCCTTAAGGGTTTTGGCTTTGGTAATTATATCCATTTGCCACAGATAAGTATTAATTCACCGAAATTGAAATAAAGAAAATTTGAAATAATTTAAATTAATATTATATATCTAATTGTATGATTCGTAGAAAATTTACTAATAAATCAAATATGATTTTATTTTGAGTACTTAGAAGATGAGTTAAATTTATGGGATATTGTATGTTTTTGTTACGTAATTCTAAAATTAGATCGAAACAGTGGTGCTGATGATTTGAGCTAGCGAAAAAAATATGATTTAGGTCCGCAACCGTCTCTTGTTGCAGCAATGGAAGCGGACTCCGTTCCAAAATGTTTTCTTTGTGCCCAGAAAGTTGTGGATGACGTTACAAATGTCACACGAGGCTTAGAAAAATTAATTGATGTGAGCAAGGAAAGGGACGATAATTTTCACCTATTCATAAAGAAGCAATCCTCTATAAAGATGCACGAAACCTGCAGGAGACGCTACATTATTAAACGAAGAGGCGAGTTTCCGTACAACGACTTTTTCAAGCACTCCTCAAAGAGCCTTTCTTATAAGACTGTATTCAAGAACGGAGAAACTGTTTTGATGTCGATTTACAAATCTCCAGAAGAGGTGACAACTCCCAAGGTCCTCCGATACAAGACTTTCAACAACTTGGCCCAAAACAAGACTGCGATAAAACTAGAATGCTTACCCCCTACCCAAGAAGCTGCTAGGCAGCACTTTAATAGGGTATATTAACAAGTGCAGAAATGGCTTGGAAACGAACTGCCACCAGAGGAATGGGGATGGAAACGTGCAGAAGATGTACAGCAACCGGTGCAGACCACAAGGAATCCGCCCTCCTCGGAACTTTTAAAGATTATTTTTTGTCAGTGCAAGACAGGCTGCAAGAAGAATTGTTCATGTTTGAAAGCCGGACTGAAATGCTCGCCTGTCTGTGGTTCGTGTCAGTCGACACAGTGTTTTAATTATAACAAAAATGAAGGTATTTTCCCGGAAGAATTAGAGATCGAGACCCAGAAGGAGTTGAAGGGGAGAAGGATGAAATAGCTGTCGAGACAGCAACACAGGGGTTGGAAAAACAGGGGAAGGGACGCGTGGAGGAGGGAAAGGAATAGAGCAAGAGCAAGACGATGAAGAGTATGATTCTGATGACATTGAATGGTTTAACGAATGATAAATTATAAGCATTGCTATGTATTTCGTATTTTCAACATGTTTTTCATAATAAAAGAAATTTTTCAGAAACTTTCTTATTTTTCTGATATCCTGGACCTATACTGTTCCCATAGAAGTTGGCGAAAATTTTGCAAAAGACGCAGAAAATATAAAGGGTCTTCTCGGGTCAATATTCATCACACTCTAAAACTAGTAACCCACTATTAGGCAAAGCGCCGGGATTTGCAACGCAAATTACACAGAACATTCGGCAATATAGATGAGATACCCCAAGCGCTACTTTACAGAAAAAATTCCGTAGAATCTGCCAATAATTGTCGAAAGATCGATTGGTGCCCGAATTTCCATTCATAGGCCCAAAATTTAGTGAGCAGAGGTATGCCGCTGGCGCCATCTACAATTGGTCTCCAAAGTCCAAGTCATGAAAATCAATGTATTCCCAATTCCCTCGAGCGGAAATTCAGTGAGAAACTAACATTTCTATTCAGTGCAAAAATTCGGGCTTTTTCAAAGGCCGTTTTTTGCAAAAAATATTCGTCTTGCGAAAAAAATGGTAGGGACCATTTTTGTAGATAATGATATGATCTTCATTTTTTATCTAAACAAAAATTGTCGAATTTGTATATTTTGGCAGATATAAGCGGGAAACAATTTTTTCGGACTTTAGGAGCCATTTTGAGCCCTTTCCGACCCAGAAGTGTTGGTAAAAGTTTTCGCCCTTGAAAACAACCGTCAAGACCTAAGAATTGAGCCACAAAGGAAATCTGGACCGACTTAATGACAGCTTTGCATATTTTCAGGTCTTCAGTTACTGGACTATAGCTAGCGCGCTCAGTTTTAAAAAGTATCCTAAAAGTTTAATATTATGTCCATAGATAGCGCTAGTGAATTTAGTAATTTAGTAAATTAAATCCAATATAATGTTCTAATTAAAAAATCATAATGATTATGCATATCCGAAAAACACCAATCATACAGGTCGGTACAATCCACGGAGTTGGGAGACTGAATTTCTAGAGAATTTTTGTGTGTTGATATAAGATATAACAAGGTATTAAAAGAAAATTTCGTGATTGTATCAAATTTTGACTCGAAAAACAAAGTCGACTTTAAAGTAGAAAACAAAAAATTACAATGTGTGCCTTCGTAAGAAACAAAAATATATTTATTCAAAATAAAATGGTTAATTCTTTAAAATTATTAAGCACAATTAAAACAAAACGTAATTATCACAACAAAACTTCCGCAAAATTTCATATACATGTAGTAGTAGGTAGGAGGTTCGTATTTATCTTTTTTCCTCTGTCACGTCAGTTCCAAAGACCAATTAATTGGTATCCGTCAAGCTGGCGCTTTGGGCTTTTTGTTGCGCGCCCAGTGAAAATTGCGAGTGAATTGAAGCGAAAATTGAACGTCGAATTATTCAATTTTGGGCAACAAACACATTAAATAATTATAGAGGAACAAAACTCGCGAACAGTGCAATAATCAGGAACACGCACCGACAGTGTGCTATAATGAAATAAACGTCAATAGCAGGGTTAGGGGCGGCACCTGCCAACGTTACGTGCAAAAGGGGCGCCACCCCCACTCTGTCTCAATATAGACCACGGGCGTATCCTTAAGAGATTATTTGAAGTGTTCATCCACATCAATGTTTCTTGGGAATAGGTAATAATTTAAGAAGGAGGCGCTAGGAAAATTAACTAGGAGAAGACCAATTAATGTATTGTAATAAAGAGACTGAATGAGAAAGGTAGAAGTGCACCTGAAATAATTTGCAACTTTATAAGTATTTAGGAAAGTAATCAACTTTGGAAATATTTTCCAGTACATTACCTTGTGGTACGGCTTTATTTCAGGCGCGGATCGACAAAGGAGGAAACTTCCTCCCATAAAAAAATGTAAGATAGTTCCTCACAGATGGTCAAAACACTCAATGTTAAAATTAGAAACTCTAAAACTTGTTGTCGTCAAACCAAAAGACAAAATTATAACACCTAACATACTGAAAACTATTTCAGAATATCATATACAACAACACTGTTTCGGCAGTATATGTGCACAGACTACAAAACGAAAAAGTATGCCATTGCGTTCAACTGAACGAATATATTTTATCAATTCTAGATAGTGAGATCACTGCAAAAAATGAAATCCACCATTCACAGTTCATATTTTGGCCACCCGGTTACTATTATGTTTAAAATTTTAAATAAGTGACAATTCTGTCAAACTAATTGTCAGCATATACATTAAAATGAGTTATTCTTGGGTAGAATTGTTAAGTAATAGCATTTCTATTATTATTTCGTCTGTAATTAAAAGTAATTTGTTAATTTTAATAAAACTTTATGCAGTCAATTTAATTAACGCAAAATAGTAAAGCGCGTCGATGGTGGTGAGATCAGGGCACTTGTCTTTTATGCGAAAGACTTGGGCTCAAATCTAGGAAGGGTACAAATTAATTTAAATATTTTTTCTTTTTTTTTTCTTGTTTATTTTATATTATACATAAGTAAAAGTCGTATATTATTTTTAAATTAGTTATTATATCTTATTAACTTAAAATATATTTTTTTAATTAGTAGATTTTCGTTAGTGGGTCGTTGAAAAAATATACTGTAAAACTCGAGTGGATATGATGGCCATATCGTCTGAATGCGATACGGACAATACACTCGAGTTGTACACAATATTTTTCCAAGACCACTGATAAAAATCAACAAATTTTAAAAATTAATTAAGTGACGAAACAAATTAAAATTTATTAATATTAAAGCATGACACTTACGTCATTGATACTTTCCACATGGAGTCAATCAGATGAAACATAGAATTATTAACAACAAATAATATAGATAAACATTTAGGGGCGGTAAAGGCACCGAAGCCCAATAGATCAAGTTAAAAGAAAAACTTTAATAAATAATTGTAAAAATTAGTAAAAGTGATACATGTTTTCCGGTACAATATACAACAGGTGAAAAGAATACCTAAATTTGACAACTGGCAGCAGACAAATGACATAGACAGACTGACACAAAACAATATGACAATTAGAAGGAGTGTTCGAGTGGTTCTGGAGTCAACCTGGGTTGGACCAGACTTATCAAAAAAAACTAAAGAACATCAGAATTTCAAAAGTAGAATAAAGGGCAATGACTCTACATCCATACTAGGCTAGATAACTTGAAGTAAAAAGACGTGAGCATGCCATGACCCATACATGGTACCTAGTCGAAAAAATCTGATGTGTCCAACACATGACTTTCCTATCTAGTTATTATAGGCTTTTTCCGGTTATTTTGTACAACCTATTGCAGCACATCTACAAATGTTTAGAGGATAAACTAAATATATACATTTTCCACATACATCTACCTCGAAACATTTTTCTATAGATATTCATTGAAAACGAAAATACTGAAAAATTTTAATTTAGCACTTTTCCTACAATTTTTCCATTACGGTCCATTGTAGAAAAATCATGTATAAACAAAAATTATAGAGATCGATATCGCAAACAACTTTTATTTCAACAATTTTCATAAAAATCAGAATTTTGCACATTTTGTTAAATTTCTCGAATACGGACCATTTCAGGAAATTTTTACATAGAGCAAAAATTATAGATAATATTATTAGAAGTAACTTTTATTTAAACAATTTTTTTCTCCAAACAACAGATATATTCCATAAAATATAAAGTACCCCCCCAGATGTTCCGACTTTGTCCAAAATCTAATCATTTCACGTCAGGCCGAAATAAACCTTAAGTTTGAAATTTAATGTTTTTTTCTTTATCCGTTTTTGAGTTTTCTTCAAAATTCGAAATTTACACATTTTCTCAAATATCTCGAATACGGTCAATTTTAGAGAAATTATGTATAGAATAAAAATTATAGAGAATTATATTACAAACAACTTTTACTTTTTATAAAAAAATATTTTTTTTACATTTTGTCAAATTTCTCGAATACGGACCATTTTATTAAAATTTTGCATTAAACAAAAATTATAGATAATTATATTAGAAGTAACTTTTATTAAAAGAATTTTCTTCTCCAAATGTAAATAACAGATATATTCCATAAAATATAAAAATGACCACTTATAAAGTACCCCCCAGATGTTCCGACTCTGCCCAAAATCTAATCAGCTCATTGGACGCTGAAACAAAGCTTAAGTTTAAAATTTGGTGTTTTTCTGTGTATCGGTTCATGAGTTATGCGACACACAGACACACACACAGAAAAACACACACACACACACACACACACACAGACACACACACACACACACACATACACACATACACACACACACACACACACACACACACACACACACACACACACACACACACACACACACACACACACACACACACACACACACACACACACACACACACACACACACACACACACACACACACACACACACACACACACACACACACACACACACACACACACACACACACACACACACACACACACACACACACACACACACACACACACACACACACACACACACACACACACACACACACACACACACACACACACACACACACACACACACACACACACACACACACACACACACACACACACACACACACACACACACACACACACACACACACACACACACACACACACACATCATCGCGAAAATGGTCAAAACGGATTCAGGGGACCTCAAAACGTAAAAATCCGTCGAAAACTCGAGGTCGAAAAAAATCATGATCCCTATACTTTCCTTATATCTGTATACAGATAGGAAAGTAAAAAAAAAGCTAAAATTAGAAGGAAAGAATGAAAGAGAGAGCTATGGAAAAGTGATAAAGATATAGACCTCTTCCACTTTCATTTATTTATTTAAAGAATTTTCTTCTCTAATCATGAATAACAAATATGTAGAAAAACGCCTTTTCATAAAGTACTCCCACAGATGCTCAGACTATGCCCAAAACATAATCAGCTCATCTCAGCATGGATAAAGTTTAATATTTGGTGTTTTTCTTTTTATCAGTTTTTGAGTTGTCGTGCAAAACAGACACATAGGGGTCTATTCTGTAACAATTCCTTTATATTTAACGGCCTTTAAAAATATTGGCGGCCTTTAAAAACATTTTCGTATTCGTTAATTTACTTCTGTTATTATTTAAACAGTTTTATTTAAATGTATTTTAAAGATCCGTTTAAATAATGACAGAAGTAAAGAAGAAAATATTTTTAAAGGCCGTTAAATATAAAGGAATTGTTACAGAATAGACCCCATAGACAGATATCATCGCGAAAATGATCAAAGCGGATTTAAGGAACCCAAAAACGTAAAGATCCGTAGAAAATTTGAGGTAGCAAAAAATCATGATTCCTAAGATACTTATTTCCTTACTGGTTACAGGAAAATAAAAATGTACTCAATCTACTCAATCAATTAAAAACCCCTATATTTATTCTCGAAATCCTTCGAAAAATAAAGCGAATCTTCATTAGTGGCGCCCAAACGCGGGGGCACTTTACAAATCCCATTGAAAGTTTAAAGCCGAGATTTAATCGAAAATCTCTCACTCCGAACTGTTAGGTAATCTTAGTCAAGAAGTTAATACAAACAAAAATCTGTCTGGTAGCGTCAACCGGTCCCATTGAACAAGTTAATTTCTAATTTAATTTGATAATTAATTCTGTGTAGGTTGGGCGGCAACGCAGACGGGGGGCTAATCGGTTTCATTGTATTTCGGAATTACACCTTATTCGTTATGGTATTGCTCGATCCAGGGATGGAGAGATCGGAGGGATTCAATGTGAAATAGGGCGCGCAACAAATAGCACATGAAAAAATTAATTAACTTTTAGTTACCAAAATTAAACACTTGTTTGTAAATGAAACGAAACATAATCTAAAAGTTCTCTGAATAAATCTATTTAAACTTCTTCAGATTATCAACACGAATTAGCAAAAATCGGTTTTTATTTACTCTGATTCATTATAGTGCTTGTACTGTCAGCACATGTCTTCTCATCTCTGTCTTTTACATTTTCTGACAAACTCTCATAAAAGCACAACAGCATAACAGCATTTTATTTGCAAATATCTTTTTTTGATTCAATAGATGGAGCTTTTTTATAAGCAAGTAGGAACTCAAATATTGTTCTGTGCTCTTGATTTCGGCATTTTGTCTCTACTTCCACAAACGTCAAAGAAAAATAAGCAATAAGATACGTGTATTAAAAATTACACCACTAGACAAGGCTAGAAACGACCTATAAGCAGAGTGGTATCCAGGTTTAATTAAGGTCGCGTGTGCAGTAATTAAATAAGTTAAATATCTAAGATTTGTATCAACACATCCATGACCGATCCGAATTAGGCCGACGCACGCTCATCGTCTTTAGTTGTTTTAGTAGTCTTGATAGGCATATGCCTCTCGAAAAGATTAACAAGTTTACGAACAGCGTAACTTTCTTGTTATCAGTATTTTTATCAAAAATAAAAAAAGTGTACTGACAATGGGGTCTATTCTGTAACAATTCCTTTATATTTAACGGCCTTTAAAAATATTTTCTTCTTTACTTCTGTCATTATTTAAACGGATCTTTAAAATACATTAAAGAACTATCTTAAAGAAATTTGTTTAAGGTGATTACAGCACCCCCTTATAATTTTCGGACAAGGATATCTCAAAAAGTAATTTTTTAAAAAAATAAAAATTTTGGCAAAATATATTAGGCATTAATATCTAAAACATGCATATATTTTAAAATTTTAATTCCTTCCAGTTTCCGAGAAAAAAAATTAAAGGGCTTTAAATTTTGAAATATCATAATGAAAATAAATGCATTCCTAAACAGCACTATTATTAATATAATCCCCAAATTTAAGCTCTTAATCTCTTGTTAATGATTTTTTAAAATTCGCCGAAATTAGTGGCTAAAACGCCTTGTTAAGTGCTATTTTCTGGTTTAAACTGGTGTAAACTGGTGTAAATCGTTGCAAGAAACGAATGATGACTCAGAGTGTACGATACTATAGTTACAGGGGCCCAATTCCTGACGCCTTCGTTAACTTATCGCATGCGATAACGTATGCGACTTGATGAAAGTGTATTCCTGAACTGGTGGCATTCGTCAAATTTATTAACGCATGCGCTAAAAAATGCTGATTTTCAAAGAGCGCTCATGACCGTTCGACAACCACTTTGTCGCATTCGTTAAGGTGAAAGTAAGGTTATAATCAGAGGGTTGTCTCCACATACTTTGATTTTCTTTTGTATGTGGTTGTCTCTGTTATAATTGTCAATTAATCCTGCATTATCATAGGAGTTTTACAGGCACTAAACAATGTTATAAATTCTACTAAAGTTTCACGCTGTTTTTCCGTTATTCGTGAACCACGCTGTTCCATTTTTAATATTCTAAATCTAAACCACTCCAATTCTCAAGTCCAAAATACAAATAATCACAGTTAAAACATTCAAAAACCAAAAATTATTAGACATCTGCAATCCATTTAATTTTATAATTTTTGCATTTTTGGCAATTTTGACATATGTCAATGCAATTATCTCATATTCAGTGATACCATCTTTGGTATTCTCAATCCTCATTGGTTAAGACTATGCAATAATCAAAGACTCTTCGTTAACACGTTCGACTTGATTCGCGATTATCGCATGGTGTTCAGGAATACTAAATTGCTGTCGTATGCGTTAACGACCATGCGTTACTTAGCGCATGCGGCAGTTAACGCATGTTTCGAGAATTGGGCCCCAGACGCGTTACACTAGAAAGAAGCACTTAACGAGGCGTTTTAGCCACTAATTTCGGCGAATTTTAAAAAATCATTAACAAGAGATTGAGAGCTTAAATTTAGGGATTATATTAGGAATAGTGCTGTTGAGGAATGCATTTATTTTCATTATGATATTTTAAAATTTAAAGCCTTTGCTTTTTTTTCTCGGAAACTGGAAGAAATTAAAACTTTAAAAAATATGCATATTCTAGATATTGTTGCCTAATTTATTTTACCCAAATTTAAATTTTCTAAAAAAATTACTTTTTGAGATATCCTTGTCCGAAAATTATAAGGGGGTGCTGTAATCACCTTAAGTAATGACAGAAGTAAATTAACGAATACGAAAATATTTTAAAGGCCGCCAATATTTTTAAAGGCCGTTAAATATAAAGGAATTGTTACAGAATAGACCCCAAAGTCTCTTATAAAATTGTTCAATACACCTATTGAAGGATTAGGAGTAGGTATTTAGATATACTATGTAGGTATATACAGTGCTTCTCAAAAGTCCCCTCCCCCCTCTTTTCTTTTGAACGGTGATACCTAGACTGATGAAATTTGGAGAGTGGAAATGAACTATTGTAAGCTTCTCTACTAGTGGTAACAAGTGACGTAATATGTGACGTCACTATCGGTGACGTCACCAGGCAACTGAAACCAATAATATTAAATGGGACTTTATGGCAAGTGACATCTCGTTTGAAAGGTATTTAGAATACCTATTCAGTCATACTATTTTTTTTGGATTTACGATGTTTCTTTTTAACCGATGCCTATTACGTCACCTATACTTGGTAACTTAAAATATATTTCAATTATGGTACTAAATATTTCATTCTGATATTCTGAACATCGAAAGTCTTTATTTGAATTTCTTTTTCTCTTCTCTTTCTCTTACCAATGTTCTTATCTAATATAGTGTCTTTTCTTTTTCTACTCCTATTTATTTAATTTGGTCTATCCAGCCGAAACCACTCAGCACTATTTTAATTTTTATGCACTTTACTTTTAAAATATTTGTGTTAATTTCTAAATACTCCCTTTTAGCTTGCCACCAATTATATTTTACTATAGCCTACTGTAAATAAATTCCAATTTTCAAATGTAGGCAAAATAAAAAAAACTAAGGAAAAGTCAGTGTCACAGAAACTAAAAGCGATCATGCCCCTCCCGAAAACAACTGAGCCGTTGATTTTGCTTCCTAAGGAGAAAGTCATTCTTGGACCGGCTTCGTCCTTATTAGAACTCATCAGCAAGAAATAGACAATCTCGATTCCTGTATCTAATGGAGTCTGCCAGCTATACAAAATTCCCTCGCACACTATAACAAATGTTGAGAGTGTGTAGATATTCGACGAGCAAAAATGGTAACGCTATCTGCACTTAGGAAGCAAAATCAAAGCTCGATGTGGTACCTAGTTCTCTAGAACAAGGCGGAATAATAGCCGGACTGGCAATTATTAAAGGAACATAAATTTCAATTCTCAAATGTAACCAATTTGAAAATAAACAACAAAGAAAAAAGCGAAAACTTAAAGTCTGTGTTTTTCCTTTGTTGTTTATTTTTAAATTGGTCATATTTGATAATTGGAATTTATTTACCTTTAATAATTGCCAATCTGGGTATTATTCCGCCTTGTTCTAGAGAAAATAAAAGTTACAGTGTTGAAAATAATTTTCTGCTATTTACCTTTTGATATAATGCAATGTCTATTGTGGTATTATCCAAAGGAGTAGTTGTTTACTGGAGGGAAATAGACGCTCGTATTTTGAGTTTTCTCTTTTTCCTTTGTTGTTTACTGTCAAAAATGTATTTTATATCTATTTAAATTCATTCTGAACATTTTGATGTCTCTCCTTCAACAATTATTTGGTTGTTTTATATTGTACCTTTGTTGTGTACTTTTTTTAACACAAACTTTTTATACAAGGTGTGTCATGTAACAGTGGCTAATACCAACTTTCTTATTTTAAATGCAACACCCTGTATGTTTTTCAATTTTTTATTTCTTCAGAAAATTTTAGACATATTTTATGTACTATGTCCTATACCTAACTGTTTATTAAATGCATTTCGATTTATTTAATACCGAATTTATTTCATTTGGCTGTTCCACATCGTACATATTCCTTTGCGATTTTTCGGATGGGCGTCACAAATGAAGATTTATTCCTGTTGATAGCAACGATACTAAAAACGAAGGTCTCTCTCTTTTAGAGCTCGTTATGTATGGCAACAAAGTTAACAAACTAAAAACTCGTTTTTCTTTCATTTTCTCTCTCCGCCTCGTCGGAAGTTAATACGCAAGTTAAACAGTGGATGGAGCATCGCATTTTCCGATTCCTTAGGCACGATGAAGTTAGCGTCAAGACGCCAAAATAAGATAATAGCAGTCGTCGGTTCGACTTGAAACTGTATACAAATGGCGTATTTATGCCTTAATCGGAATTTATGTCTGACAGCGAATCAGTAGGGCCCTAATGCGGGCATTATTCAAATTTTTCCGAGCTAACGGTCGCCATGTAAATGAAAATCATAGAAACGAAGTTTGTAGGGGTTTCTTTTCGTAATGCGTGGGTTTCGAGTGGAAGATAATGGACTGTAAATTCGGGAAAAAAGAAAATATACATTAGGATACTTTCACACAAAGTATATCATCTATTATTATTTATTAATAAACGAATTGGGAAATTAATTTGGCTGAGCCAGAAACAATTAAAATAGTTTTAAATAAAAAACGAAGTATACCAAATTTCAGTTATACATTTGTAAGTTTCTTTACTGATGGTAACAGGTGATTTGATAAACATGGAATTTAAGAATTTGTGCATTGGTCATTGGAATTCTCGTTCATTATTGTCAAAAATAAATTTTATTAGAAACGAACTTGGAAATAAAAAATACGACTTATTTGCCATATCGGAAACCTGGTTGAAAAAGAACATATCTGAAGATTCGATTAAAATTGCTGGGTATAAATGTTATAGGAATGATCGAAATGATAAAATTGGAGGAGGTGTTTGTATTTATGGTAAGGAATTTTTAAAAATTAAAATAATAGACGATTTCAGCAGTAATGAATTTTACGAACAGCTATGGGTAAGTCTAAGGGTAAATAATAAAACCGTTTGTATTGGAGTCATTTACCGTCCCCCCGAGACTAACATTAATAAATTTTTAGATACATTTGAAAATGATATATCTCTACTGTCTGTTGAATTTAATAACTTAATATGCGTTGGTGATTTTAACATTGACATGTTAACCGAAAGTAACTCAACGAATACTCTCAACTCACTATTCGAGGGTACTGGTCTAATACAAATAGTAAATGAGCCAACACGTAAAGATAGTCTATTAGATTACAAAAACGTACAGAGACTTTTCTAAAATAAATTTAGAAAATTTTAATGTTGATCTTAAATCAAAGCCTTGGTACTTAGTTTATGAAAATGTATTAATGATAAAATCAAAATATTCAATAAACTTATTACCCAATTATTCGATGTACATGCTCCACTTAAGACCATAACCTTTAAAAATAGTCCTAAACTTTACGAAATAAGGCGTTTACTAAATACAAAAAAACAAAACAAAAATCTCATTGGGATTATTATAAGAATTTAAGAAATTATATTACACAAGCCATACGTGCCGAAGAAAAAATCTATTTCAATCAAAAATTTTCTAATGCCAATAATAAACAAAAATGGAAAATAATAAATAAGTTTAGCGGATAAAAGAATAGTAATAAGTTTCAACTTTCCTCGAATTTCGATGCGAATGACATCAATAAAAACTTCTTGAAAATTAATGGTTCTGTCATTAACCCTCACCCGGAAACTCAAAATTTTTACCAAAACAACTTTAAAGGAAATTTTGAAAATCTGCTTGAATTTAAAGAATAGATGAATATAATATAATAAAAATTATTCTTAAAATTAAAACCGAAGCTTGTGGAACCTATGGAATTAATGTCACATTAATTAGATTTCTTTGTCCCTACCTAATTCCACATATAACTTACATTATAAATTTTTGTCTAAAAAATTCTGTTTTCGCAAATATAAGGAAAGAGGGACTAGTTCTTCCTATTCCAAAAGTCACTTCCCCTGAAAACTTAAATGATCTTCGTCCCATAACTATTCTGCCTACACTTTCAAAGGTTTTGGAGAGAGTTGTAGAGGAACAACTTCGAGAACACATTGATAAATATAAAATTCTACCACTCACACAATCGGGATTTAGATCGGGATATAGCTGTGGTACGGCCCTATTAAATATTACGGATGACTTTCTGAAGGAATCCGACGCCAAAAATGTTGGTTTATTAATTCTGCTTGATTATAGTAAAGCATTCGACATGATTAATCACAAATTGTTTTTATCCATTTTGCATTTTATTGGCTTAGGACCAACCGCAATAACATTTCTTAGAAACTATCTGTCGGGAAGAACACAGAAAGTATTATATAATGGTGTATCGTCTAGCGTAGAGCAAGTTGGGCGAGGAGTAGCCCAAGGTTCAATCCTAGGCCCTCTTTTTTATACAATATATACAAATAATTTGTGTTCGGTTTTACAATATTGCAAAGCTCATATGTATGCTGACGATACGCAGTTATATATGTTTTTTAACAAAAACGATGAATGAGAGTGCATTCAGAAAATAAATACCGATCTAAATGCCTTGGTGAAAGTATCTACCCAACATAATTTGGTGATTAATTCAGAAAAATCAGCTGTTATGTTTTTTGGAGCTGCTTCTTCTAACGTGTCTATAAAAATTAATGATGTGGCTCTACCAACTGTTCAAAAAGCAAAAAATTTGGGGATAATACTAGACAATCGACTGAAATTCACAGATCATGTTTCTTATGTTCTACAAAGATCCTTTTTTAAACTAAAAACTTTATATCATAGCAGACATTTATTTGACAAAAAACTAAAGATACAACTCTGTGACTCTCTCGTTCTAAGTAATGCAAATTATTGTGATTTTGTATATAGACCTTGTCTTTCAGTAACAGATTCAAATAGGTTACAAAAACTACAAAATGCCTGCCTTCGACTTATATATGGAATTAAAAAATTTGATAGAATTTCCCATACACTAGCAAATGCCAGATGGTTAAATATGTTAAATAGGAGAAAACTTCATTCATTAACCCTGTTTCACAAAATTTTAATTAAAAAAAGACCTCCATATCTTTGGAATAAAATTATTTATCGTTCTGATGTTTATAGTAGAAATACACGAAAAAAAAATTCTATTGAGATTCCAAAACACCAAACACAACAATTTAAAAACTCGTTTTCATACCAGATAGCAAAGGAGTATAATAATATTCCTGTTTCCCCAATTAATTTATCCATAGCATCATTTAAAACAAGAATGTTTAAAATATTATATGATGACCAATTCACAAATTTGTAAGTTTGTAATTTGATTTTGTTTGGTTTATATAAATTACTAGGATCCATTCGCACCGCTCGTCGTTATTATCTTTCCTTAAAAAATAAAAGTCTTTTGTTTCTTGATGACCAGCGATGCAAACGGCCCATAGCACTTTTTTGTTTGTTTTAGTTCTGTTTATTATATACATGTGTTACACCCTATTAGATTAGTTTAGATTACATTTGCAGGCCTTTGAGGAAGAACAGCTTGAGTTGATCTTAGGACCTTTTGACCATGTTTATTTCTGGTACTTTAATTTTTTTTTAAATTGTATTTTTTTTTTTCAAATATTGTATTTTAAATGGTCAATAAAAATATTATTATTATTATATAATGGCCACAGATGACATAACAGGGACACTTTGAAAAATTACTTCAAATGGGACCTTACGGCAAGTGATACCTCGTTTGAACTGTATTTAAAATACCTATTTAGGGTAATTTTGATTAATAAACTATATAAAAGCTTAAAATATAGTTTCGTATTTAATTAATAAAGATTCAAGAAGCAGTTCTTGTATGAACTGTTCAAAATGTGCTTCATCTACTTCGTGAATATTCCATTTCTAAACTCGTTCAAATGTGTCAGCCAAATTTGCACAACATTCTTCAACAATTCGTTATTTTAAAATATCAATACTGTCAGAATATATAGCGTAAATTTTAGATTTATGGTACTACACAGAAAAAATCTAAATATATGAGATGACTTTGTCGTCCAATCCATCTACCATTATCTTGTTGGAATGTTATTTACAAGGTAATAAATCCGGAATTTCAAGAATTGACGACACATTTGCGTTTTGTAATATCTCCAAATACACTTCACCAGTTAAGTTAGAATTCTGAAAATAGGCCCAACTATGTGGTTTTCCATAATACCTGTCAAGATATTTACTTTTTATGGAAACTTTTTTTTACGAAATATGTGAAGAGGTGTTAGTCCAGTCATTTAAGCTTAAATTAGGTAAGAATCTCGGAACTGGAGATACCCAGCTGTAAGTCTGTAAATACTTGTATATTGACACGCTAAAAGTTATTTCAAAACCTACATATGGTAGGGTGTACGCAACTATTAAATTTCAAGGTCAAATGTCACAAAAATCGGTTTTTTGCGCTTTTTTGTAAATATCTCATTTTTTATGGGTTTTTTGCTATTTGTATTTATTATCAATATTGTAGAATACAAAATTCTCTACAAATTTTGTTTAAAAAAATTCAGATTACAGTAAGAACGTAAAAGCTATGGATCAGCAGAGAAGATGAAACAATAGTTGTACCAGTTACTCAAGAAAAATTCTTATCAAATCGAAATAACAAAGATATGCTCATTAATATGTTAATTGAAAAATTACAAGCTGCAAATATTACTACTAAACAAGCCAGAGATAATGCTGATGTTCTTATTGTTGAAACTGCAATTGAAGAATCAAATTCTGAAAAAACTGCAGTTATAATAGGACAAGATATTGATTTACTTGTCATTTTAATTGGGCGTACACTGTCTTACGAACAAGACATTTTCTTTAAAAAAGTTGGGAAAGGAAATGTAAAAACGGGGATATACTTGACTAAAAGTTTTGATAATTATCCTCATTCCAAAACACATATTTTATTTCTGCACGCATTAAGTGGCTGTGACACAACTTCTGCGCTTTTTAAAAAGGGAAAAAATCATTTTTTAAAGTTTTTGAGAAACTGACAAATTTGAATGAACTAGCTGCAGCATTTGAGAAAGAAAATTGTTCGGCCCAGAGATTATTAGAGAGTGGAACTCAAATCTTATTGGCAGTCTATAATGCTCCGAAATCTGTGAAAAGTCTCGATCATCTTCGTTATATGCATTACGTCAAGTCTACAAAACTTAATTAACCTGTGCAGCTTTCAAATATTCCACCAACAAAAGCAGCTGCTCATCAACCTTTCAAACGTGTATATTATTAAGTTCAAACTTGGTTAAGGCATGATTTAGAACCCCAGGTATGGAGTTGGGCAATGCGAAACGATTTTCTGGAGCCTATCATGACAATTTTACCACCTGCTCCAGAAGATTTGCTAAATACAATTTTCTGCAACTGCAAGAGTGGTTGTGGTTCGCGATGCTGATGCAGGAAAGCGGGCTTGCAATGCTCTTTAGCTTGTGGCCAATGTAATGGGCAAGCTTGTTTCAATGCTCTACCATATCAGAGCGACATTAACGAAGATGGAACCTCTGACCCCGAAATCATGGAGGAACTTGAGAGAAATGTCGTTGAAGACGATAATGAAGACCAGTTTGAAATTTACCAGCAGCCGGAAGACGACGATGAAGAGGAAGAAGATTATTAAAAATATAAATTGTAGTTTTTGTACCTTTTATTCCATTTTTTTACTTTTAATAAAAATAAATGTATTGAATGAAATTTTTTAATAAAAAGATTAATTCATAATTTATTTGTTTTTTTTTTTCATCATGTAAGAATTTATTAATATTAATTAGGTTAAAATTCAAATATAATTCCTATATTTTCATTAACAATTTTGCAATTACATGGGCAGGTAAGTGTTGTTAAATAAATTAATACTAAATAAAAAGTGGATAGGTTAGGAATAAAAATGATAAACTATAATATAATAGTTAATAAAAATTGACAAATATTTATAATCATTGATTTATCGATATTTCATCAACTATATATGGCGCGTTTTTGACCGGAGGCACCGATTGACCTGAAGTGATGCTGTGACCGCGCGCTCTCCGTCATCTATCTCAAAAACGGTTCACCGTATGAAAAATTTTTTTAAACAAAATTTTTAGAGAATTTTGTATTCTACAATATTGATAATAAATACAAATAGCAAAAAATCCATAGGAAATGAGATATTTACAAAAAAAGCGCAAAAAACCGATTTTTGTGACCTTTGACCTTGAAATTTAATAGATGCGTACACCCTACTATATGTAGGTTTTGAGACAACTTTTAGGGTGTCAATATACAAGTATTTACAGACTTACAGCTGGGTATCTCGAATTCCGAGGTGAACTTACTATAATGATTGGACTTGCATTCGAATTATATGTCCCATCAACCGTTTTCTTTGGGTCTTGATGACTTCTATTCTATCTGAATCTATTTATTTATCATATAGTTTCTCATTTTCTCTTTCATGTCAAATTCCATCAATTTTTCGTTTCCATAGCCCCATTTTGTTTGTTTTTGTTCTATATATTTTGTAATTATTTTGGTTCATAGGTGCCGACTTTTGGTTAACTATAGGAGGGGTCGTGCTCATGGTATGACCCCTAGCTAGCTAAAAAAAGGTTCTCTCTCTCTGAACACTAATTATTTTTTCGCTGGTTTAAACAACGGACTGCACCTTTGTTGTGTTTGTGTTTTTCTAATATTTGTCTCTGAGCAAATCAGGAAATGTATTTGTTGACGTTTTCCTGGGAAGGGGTGGGGGAGCACCCCGTAGTCGGCGCCTACGTCCAGAGTTCACAACTTGCATTTATTGTGGGTTTTATTAGTCTTGTACATCCTGATTTTAGCTTTGATGAATATCACTTTAGAACTTGCCTAGCACACATTGTTCGTTTTCTTATTTTAGCTTTGATTTCTTCTTCACTTCCCTCGTTTTCAGTAAACACAGAACCAAGATAACTAAACTTTTCTACCCTAGCTATTTCTAATTTTTGATTTTCCTCGTTACCTTCACAATAATTTCTTTTTGTTACTTCTATTTTGCAGGGTTCCCATTTCCATATATTTTATTTTATTTTTGTTGATTTTTAGACCTACCGTCATTGCTTTTCTTTGATAAATTTTCATTACTTATTATATCTTTCTCTATCTGAGCCAATATCACATCATCAACTGCATTTACAAGACGTTGATGACTCCGTAACAAAAAATGTTCTTCTTTGTTTGTATGTGGCTCTCTCTCTTATTCTAACACAATATTACATACAATACTTACGCGGGTTTCGGATTAAAAATTTTATGAGTATTTCCAGGTAAGTACCCGAAAGGTTGACCTGTTCTTTGTGGAAATATCAACTGGTTAAATGAAATGAAAAATAATGTACAACTTTTTAATTAAATAATAATGGAGAATCTTTTGTATAATTGAGAGCAGAATTAAACTTCTTCATTAATGGCTATTATAAACCTAATAATAATTTTATATTACACTTTAAACAGAAAATATGGTCTATGCATAATAAGAGGGTTATTTAACTCAAATAAAATATTTTCTAACATAAAAATTTGTTCCATGTAGAGAATTTCAAATGAAAAATAAAAAAATTGAACAAAAATGAAAATCAGTCATTATCATCCAAAATATCATAATCGTCATTATCATCACTGTCATCACCATTAATTGTTATTATGATTGGACTTATTTCGTTTATTTTATTTTCACGAGTCCACCAATCTTCTATTAGTTTCTCGCACTTGGATATACAGTTCCGCCACACTTCTGGAGTTGCAATTGAAAGTGCTTTTCGCCAAGTTTCCCGACCTGCGTTGTCACTATAACCATTAGGCCCAATATGGTTGTCATAATATTGTTTTGCTATTCCCCATATATGTTCGATGGTATTAAACTGGCAGACGTAAAACTTGATGACCGTAACTTTCAATAATCTGCTCCACAACAAAGGTTTTTGGTTTTGCGTGTATATTTGTCAAGCGTAATAATTCTGATTTTAATATATATTGAGAAAATGGTATATGTTCCTTTGTCAACCATTCTTTAATTTTATCAATAGCCCAAGAATTCGTTGGACTTTTGTTTAATACTTCAGAAAGGTAAGGTGCATTGTCTAAAATAATTACGCTGAGCTCACTTAAAGTTTTTCATGCAACCATTTTACAAACATTTCTGTGTTCATATTATCGTGATAGTCACTGGATTTTGATTTAGATGAAAATATTAAATCAGCACCTTCTATAAAACCCGATTTCCCTCCTGCATGTAAAATTATGTGTCGCTTCCCTTCTCCATCGGTATGTTTGATGGACTTTACGTTATCATCTTGCCATATTCTCTTGGTTGCACCCCTAGAAAATATCCATTTTTCGTCTAAATATATAAAATTCGCCCCTTTTTCTTTAAATTTAGAATATTTTCCTAGAAAATTAATTCTCTTGTGCACGACAGAACTTCTTTCACAAACGGCCTTTCTGTTATCGTCCTTTTGAAATTTGAAACCCAAGTTATGTATCACTTGCCATAGACTTGTTCTGCCAATGTCGTCAAATTTTCTATCTATTAATTTCGAGAGAATTGTATTTAAGGTTACATGTTCCTTGTTGGCCCTCATTCGATAAATGGTATCACGAATTTCAAATTTCTTTCCATCTGGAATATCTTTCGTTCTCAATGATGGGCGAGTTTTGCGGTAATCTTCTTTCGGCAGTTCACTATTGTGATTTTGTAATACTTCTCTTAATTTGGTTTCAGTAATTCCTAGAGCATCGCATAAGCGTTGATGTACAGACTTTACCGATTTTAAAGGACCATCATTTTCTTTTTCATCCGTAAAATACTTATATGTACACTACAAATTTAGTACCTACCCTAATGTTATTTTAATTTAAATCTGACCATTAGGGCAATTTTACCTAATTTCTTGGGAAGAGGCTTATTGGCACTGGTTGTCAATGACTAATTTGCATAATTTTGTTAATCCGAAACCCGCGTAAGTATAGCGAACATACTGTAGTACAGTGCAAAGCGGATCTCCTTAGTTACTAGAAAAGCATCAGTTATTCTCCTACTCTTACTTTATAGTTTGTATCTGCTAATGTCATTTTCGTTAACCGTTTCAGTTTTTTAGGCACTCCAATTTATTCCTGAATATCTTATAACTTACGCCTATATATGCTATCAAATGCTTTTTCAACATCTATAAATATATAGCATATAGACTTGTTTTCTTGGATATGTCTTTAGTACATAGTACAATATGCTCTATAATAATTGATTTTGCTTTTTAAAAAACCAGTCTAATATTCTCTCATGGCATCCTTTAATATTAGCTGTAATCTTTATTTTATAAATATTGCTATTATCTAGTACCAGTTTGGCATTTGCTCTCTTTCCCATATTTTTAACATTAAATCCACTATATGTTCCTGCAATCTAATTCCCCTCCATTTGTAATTTTTAATTTTTTTAATTTCTTATTTTCATTCCATCTGATTTCTCCAAAACTATCTTGGGCCTGATACTAATTTAAAATATGTTTGTCCAATAAGTCAATGAAATATTCTTTCCATCTTCTTTTTATATTTTCACTTTGCCATCTTTATCTTCAATAAACATCTGTGATCCAGCTTTTCCTTTCTTAACTTGGGCCACTTCTTTGTAAAAATTTCTAATAACTCTTTATTGTACCGGGATTCTAAATATTTCCTTTTCTTTGGGCTACATACTTTTTTAACTTTTCTTTTTAACATTTGATATTTAGTTTTATTTTACTCAGTGAGGTCTTTTAACAAATTCGTTCTACACGTGTTTCTCATTTTAAATCTTCGCAATCCTTATCGAACCAGTCTTTAGTTTTTTTTTTATTTATATTCTTGTACTTACTGTTTTGGTCCCGAACAATATTGCCTTCTCTATATTTTTCCATTTTTAGTTTATATTTTCGTTTTACTATTCACGAAGTTTTTCATTTACTTTGTATTCATATTTTTGTCTAATATCTTGATTTTCTAGCAAATTTTTATACCTAACATTCTGATATTTATGTGTTTTCTTCTTTATTATTTTTTCTTTAACAATGTGACTAATAAAAAGTGGTCTGAATCAATATTTGCTCCAAGATCTAACATACAAGATCTACATACTTTGCTTATATAATTTTGAAAGCCTTTTGTACGCTTTAGATCCTTATTTTTAGTCAATACCAAATTGTAACCATAATAATCCTTGTAGCCAGACTGTTTCATACACTCTTATAATAATTTGACAACTACGTGGATGATACCGTGAATGTTTGTAATTCGATTTTTGTAAACAAAATTAGTAATGTATGTGCTACTCAAAAGTCTTTGATCAATATTTTTGAATCATTCAGTCTCACTATGCACGTAAATTCTCCAACTAGAATCACAGAAACAACATCTACAATTATAGATTACGTAGTCTCTGATTTTAAACCCGTTGATGTAGAGCACCAAGTAATTAGCTCAGGTCTCTCAGACCACGAAGCAGTATTTGCCAAATTTTTGATACCCCGTACAGCTCCAAGAAAAGTCCGTCAGCTAGGTAGAATTTTCTCTAAGCTTAATTTCAAAAATTTCTATAATTTATGTCTAACTACTGATTGGAATGGTCTTTCTGAAGATATTGACTCTAAATTTTTAGACTTCTTAAATAAAATAATTATGTGTTTCAATACAGCTTTCCCCCTTCGCCCCATTAAAACTAAATGTCATAAATCTTGGACAACTAAAGGAATAAGAACATCATCTAAAAATATGAGGTCACTCATGTATATTAAAAAGTACACAGATAATCCCCTAATATTAAACTATATCAACAACTACAGAATATTGTATCGGAAAATCACCAAATCTGCTAAGAAAAACTATTACAAAAATCGCATCGCAAGAGCTAAAAACTCCTCCAAAGAAACCTGGTCTATAATAAATGACTTAAGGAATAAAACCCGTTCTTCAAACAGTGTAAATCCTAGCCCAGATGAACTAAACAATTATTTCGTAAATGTAAGTAAAAATATCAAATCTAACATAGCTCCGAGTCAGGATGCTCTCTCCTTCCTCCTACCTACTAAAAGGATCACTGAAAGTTTCTTCCTAAGACCAGTAGACAAGCATGAACTAGTACAAACCATAAACAACATCCAAAATAAATTTTCCTGTGGAATTGATGGCCTGTCCACCAAAATATTTCTAAATATACCGGATGTAGTAATCAACATTTTAACTTCACTGATTAATGAATCCTTTGAAATTGGTCTCTTTCCTAACTGTCTAAAAACAGCTATAATAATCCCACTTCATAAAGGTGGCGACAAAACCAAAACCTGTAACTATAGACCTATCGCGTTATTGCCTACCTTATCGAAGATAGTAGAACGGCTAATGAAAAACCGTCTTTTGCCCTTTCTTTTCAAGCATAACATCCTCACAGCTCATCAGTATGGCTTTCTACCTAAAAAATGCACTAGCGACGCAATGTTTTCCGTTCTTAATGAAATATACACATCACTCAATGATAAACTTTTCACCGCTTCAGTATTTTGTGACTTCGCAAAGGCCTTCGATTGTGTAAATCATGATATTTTAATTAATAAGTTACAAATTTATGGCATACGGGGTTCTCCTTTACAATGGTTTAAAACTTACCTAGAAAATAGAAATCAACAGGTGCGGGCGAATGGTGAGGATTCTACAAATCTAGCAATAAGCAGTGGAGTACCTCAAGGATCAGTATTAGGTCCAATTTTGTTTTTATTATTCATCAACGACATCACAGACTTAAGAATAAGTGGTAGAATTACTTTATTTGCTGATGACACCAGTGTAACCTGGAATAATTCTAACATGCAGACATTACAATCTATCATAAGTGAAGATCTAGTGACTATTAAGTCCTGGTCTGATTCGAATGGACTTTGTTTCAACACCAGTAAAACTGTAGCATTGTCTTACAGAGGTACTTTACAACCTATAACTTTAAACAATAATCTGATCCAAACGGTGACTTCAATCAAGTTTTTAGGTCTTTATATAGACGATTCTCTAAAATGGTCTGCTCATATAGATACCTTAGCAAAAAAATTATCCTCCGCATGTTTTGCCATTAAATCGGTTTCTAAAGAGCTGACTCCTTCTACTGCATTAATAACCTACTTTTCCTTATTCGAATCTCACCTTCGCTATGGTTTACCTTTCTGGGGTTCTTGTAGCTTATACCTTTTCGAATCTATTTTTAAACTGCAAAAAAGAGCAATCCGCTATGTATTTGGTTTAAGTAGTAGGACACATTGCGAAAATTACTTCAAAAATTTCAAAATTCTAACCCTTCCTGCTCTATTTATTTTCGAATCCGTCTGCTTAGTTCGCAAGCACATTCAAAATTTATCCGAAAGACCGACTCGTAGATATCCTACAAGAAATTTAGAGACTGATGTTTATTTAACAATGCCCACTTCTGACCTATTAAAACATTCCATTACCTACAATGCCAAAAAATTGTATAATAACCTTCCGATGCAATTAAAATCTATAAATACATACGATAAGTTCCGAAGACTGGCTAAAGCTTTTCTTCTAGAAAGACCATTACACAGTAGCAGAATTTTATAACGTACCTTAGACATTTGAGTTCCACATACAATGGCATTAATTAAATAATTAAATATTAAAGTTTAAATTTAAATTTAAATTTAAAAATTAAATTAGAATAATTATAATGACGGATATTGCATATCCATTGCAATTGTTATTCCTATTTTGTCTGTTTGTTTCTGTTTGTTTTTTCTGCTGTTTAGTTATTTTTATAATATGTTTAGTATTTAAGTTACACGCTTTGTCTATAAAATTTTTGTAAATTTTTTTACGACAATAAAGCATATCTCTCTCTCTCTCTCTAGTAGTTTTTCATCGTTGATTATTTATATAACTTATTTATAAGAATGGGATATAAAACAAACCGACACAAATAAATTGCGGCCTCCCGGAAGAAATATCTCGAAAAGAAATTTATAATAACAGTGATTACAGCCGTAATTACGCGAACAATCCCCCGACAGGTGTCATATCTTTGTTTCCGGTCCGCACACACTCACAAAGATATAAAAAAAGGAACATCTGAACGCGCCCATTACATCATTAGTTCGAAAAGAAAATAACAAAATGGACGAAGGTGCTAATTGGGCGCTGTCTTGTTTATCATAAGAAATAAGAATCGTTATTTCTTCGTTTAGGCCTTATGTCGGTTCGACTGACACTTCTTTTGTTCGAGAACTTGCCAGTCACGATGCTCTTCTTTCTTCGCATTTTTCTTCTTCTTTTTTTATATTGATACGTGGGCTCGATTTTGTGCTTAGTAATTTTGTGACGTGGATTGTTGAGGTGGCATGAGGCGTGAATGGTGAACGGGTCTGAATGGATCTAGTGAGAGTCACTTGTTTTAGTTATGAAAGAGAAAATACAGGGTAATAAACTCTTACTGACTGGATGCATATATCCATTATTATTTATTTAACTTAATGTTGGCTATGGCAAAATAATGTATTTAATCTAAGTTTTCGACGTTGCTTAACAAAATTTGTGATTCAAAAGGAAAGACTTGTATTTCGTGCAAAACTTTTTAATTAATAAATGCAAAGCGCTTTCGGCATTGTGCCATCATCAGTGCTTATCTACAAAAATTGTGGATGTAAACTTACAATTTATAAATATGAGTAAAAATAAAATCTGAGTAAGACTTTTAAGTCAAAAGTTAAAATATATATAAGGTAATTTTGAACAAATTAACAATTAAATGATAACAAATAGAGTGACATAACGCAGTGTTGGGAATAGTGAGTGTGGAATAAGCCCCTAAAAAATAATACCTGATCTCCAGAAGCAAGTTAGCTTGTGTGGAACTAAGGAATTATACTACCTTCACTATTCGCATTGAGTACAGTTGAAAACAAGTTAACAAACTAGTCAAAATTTTTAAAAAAGAAGAGATATAACCTTCATTGGCCCCATTGGCTCCATTTCCTCGATTGTTCTAGTTGCCCCCATTCCCTATTACCCATATTGATCCTATTGATACTGCCCCCCTTGTATCCACCGATGCCTAGCATAATCGGTATCGAACAATAAAAATAGGAAGTGTTCAACACATCACTTTCCTGTATAGTTATCAAAAATACTGAATACGGCCCACCCAATCAAAAAATATTTAAAATTAAAGATAAAAATTATTCGAAATATTTTATCTTCATTGCCATCAAAAATACTAAACATTTTGCACTTTTCTTGATATTTCTTCATTACGGTCCATTATAGAGAAATCATGAATAAAAAAAAAATTATAAAGAATGACATCACAAACAATTCTTATTAAAATAATATTCATCTATATTCATAAATAACAGAACTATACCTTAAATTAAATTACCAGAACTATACCTATAAACTATTTATTACCCATATCTTATTTTAGGTAAACACGGCAACATTGGTGATGAAACATAGAAATACGTTGTTTCATGTCTTTTATACCCATCCTTGTCAATTTTAATTTTTATACCTACATAACATTTTTGTCATGCGCACAAATGATTCCCTCTCACTAAACCAGAGAAAAAAGTGTTTACAAGTTTTTTTATCAAATCATCTGTATTAATTTTAAAAGATGGTGTTTGTGAATTGTGCAATGACAGTTAACTGATAATATTTATTAGAATTATTCTAGTTTTGTGTTAGAAAAATGAAAAATCTATTTGATAAGGTAAGATTTTTGTTTCTTATAATAGATAATTTCTTAAATTTAATGAACTACCAATTAATGTAATAAGATTTGTCTTGTTTTACATTCGAAAAGGTAGGTACATTTGACTTTATAGATATGAATTTCAAAATATTTTTTGCTCTGTTAGATGGTAGTAGTTAAATATTATGAAAATTAATATAAAATTGCTGTTTATCCACGTTAAAGTAGAATATTTAATAATAAAATCTCAAAAATTACACATTTTTTAAAGCAAATATTTTGACGCATATCTACATCGTTGCCAAACGTTTTGATAGGTAAGAAGATATTACCTAATTTTTAAATTCATAGTAATTAAATTTATTTAAAAAAAAAACTAATTTAATTTTGTTTTTGTTAATTTTTTTAATTTAAATTAGATAAAATTACATATACTACAGAGTATCTCAAAAAGTTGTATGTAAAAAATGGTATTATCTTGGTATATAAATAAAAAATGATATATATTGCATTTAACAAAAAAAAAATTAGGTGATATACAGGGAAAATAAAAAATAATGATTTATAATAAACAGTAAAATTCTTTTAAATTTCTGTATAGAGCAAAATATTAAGTGTTGATAGGAATAGGTAAAAAATATGCTTTGCTATATTTTTTAATTTTGATTTCTTAAAATAACAATTTACAGGATATCCCAATAAGTCGTAAGTATACAAATGGAAAAAAGTTCCATAAAAATATATATATATAGTCTAGATAAATGTACTGTATCACTTAAAAATTCATAAAAACAGCATATTTTGTAAAATTTAGGTAATGTACAAGGAAAAAAATAATTTAAATTTTTAGGAATAATTAAAAAAAAGCTATCACATTTTTTTTATTTTGATAAGTTAAAATGATAACAATAATAATAGTCCAATCATATTATACTTTGAGAAAAAACATTGTTAACGGGACTATGATAAGTGTAAATGGTAGAGGTACTTATAATAAATAAAAAAAAAAACGCAACCTGGGGGAGTTTGAAGTAAAGTTTGAGGGGGTTGAAAAGGGGCGAAAAATAATATTATCGCGATCTCCATCGTCGAAAATAAAAATTTATAATGCAAAAGTTGTAGATCAAGCAAAAATCTACAGCTTTTGTACAGGGTGGGACAAATTTCGATGTGTTTAATAGAGAATCTCGTTAACTATAAATGGTATGGAAAAATGGGTCCTATCATCCTCGATCTCTTTTTTTGAGAAAAATTTAATGGCATTTTCAAAAATTGGCTTTGGCACAGTGGCTTTCGTTTAACCAGTGGCATGCGGACAAGGTAATAGCTGAAAAATATGGAAGGAAAAACGTGTTACGCAGCTTTTTCAATATTTAGTTTTTTGATTGTTCGATTTGCAAGAAAAAAGGTCCCTTGACTTTTTTCATGAATAATTACAGAACCATTTTTATTTTTTTTATTATTTAACTACAAATAACAATTATATAAATAATCACTTATAACAAAGAATCAAAGCAAATGTTGAAAATGGCCACCTTCTGATAAAACGCACGATTCTAGACGTCTCCTTATTGATTGTCTTACTCTTTCAAAAAAATTCCTGGAGTATTTCTTATGGTATTACAACCTTGAATTAGTCAATTTCTTAAATCATTTTCATTTAATATAGGTGTCTCATATACGAGTGATTTAAGGTGACCCCATAAATAAAAGTCTAAGGAATTAAGCTCGGGACTGCGAGGTGGCCAAGCTTGAGGACCTCAGCGTCCAATCCAGCGATTAGGAAAAGTGTTGTTGAGGTGGCGAGCAAGAAGGCTAAAATGGGCTGGTGCACCATCGTGCATAAACCATAAATCTCCTTTTACTTGCAGAGGCAGTTCTTCTAACAGACCATTTAATTCTTCGTGTAAAAACTGAGTATACGAATCACCATTCAGTCGAGGGGGTAAAAAGTATAGTCCAATAAGATAGTCATCAATAATCCCTATCCATACATTTAGTGAAAATGTTTGCTGAAAGCGACCTTCTCTTATTGCATGAGGATTCTTCTTAGCCCATAAATGTTTATTGTGAAAATTAATAATTTCTTCTCGCAAAAAAGTTGCCTCATCAGTAAATAAAATTAGGGTCAAAAAATTGTAGATATGAGCAACTTTATGGAGTAACCACCTACTAAAATTTAACCTTGGCTGAAAGTTGCGGGACAGCAGAGCTTGTACTCGTTGTATGTGGTATGGGTAAAGCAGATAAACTTTAAAAACTTTCCAAACATTATTTGCACTTACTTGAAGCTGTTGTGCAATCTTCCTGGTACAGTTGAAGGATTTTCTGCTATCTCCTGTAGTATCTAAATGTTTTAGCACATGGCGTTACCCTATTCGGATAATGTTGCTGATAAATTCTTCTAGCTTCCGCTGAATTTCCATTTGCTAAGCCATAAATGAAGTGCATTTGAGCCATTTCAGCGTTAGTTAAGTTATTCATTTTAATGTCTGACATACAAATAAATAAACAATTGGCGACTAGTAAAATGTCAAACAAGTACCTGTGAAAAATAACTTTTTGTTGTACATTGTTCAAAGAGATTAAAAATAATAAAAAAGAATGAAAAAATGTACTGTCTTTGTTGCTTTTTCTTCCAAATCTAACATTAAAAACAGAACAGTGGCGTAACAGGTTTTTCCTTCCATATTTTTTAGCGATTAGTTTGATTAAATTATATTAAGTGGTTTGGTAAATATTTAAAAAATTGTATTTTTTTATGAAACTTTCATACTCTGTGTTTCCGTAACGAAACATTTTTGAGACATAGTGTATCTGACAAAAATACCTTTATTTTAGAATACGCTCTTGAAGTTATGTACCGTACTTATCGTATATAATGTATGGTCAGTTTATTCATTTTCATTGTTTTTAGCAAAATCTCATTATTTTTAAAATAATCTATAATACTCTGTTGTTTTCTAGTAGGCTTGTGTCATTTAGAATATTTCTTATGTTACATTCTTATGTTATTAAAATACCGAATAACATTTGATTGTTTATGACATCATTTTTAAAGAGTAAAATGGTATATGAAAATAAATTAATTTGTAAGAATATTTTATTCAAAGTAATAACAATTCTGAAGTTGCAAGTGAGTTATATTTTAATCGTTACCCGGAAAGAAGATAACCTAATTATTATATTTTCAAACAATTAAAAGAAAATCTCATACATTATAGAACTTTTAACAAATCAGGGACTAAGAATCAAGGGCGTAGATAAGGGGGGGTAATGGGGGTAATTACCCCCCCAAGCCATAGTCAACATCAATATTTTTTTAAACGTTATATTAAACAAAAATAGAGAGATAAAATAAATTGCAATAAAACAAAGAGTTTCTCAAACATTGTCATCTAAAATAATAATATTCCTGCAAATTGCAAATTAAAATTTATATACAAGGTCCCATTAGTTCGTAATTATTCAATATTTCAATTTGTGTTATTGACAAGCAAACAAGTTTTAATAAAAGTTATATGGATTAGAAAAATACATATTTTAAAAATATTTTTGGATATACAGGGTGTTGCGTTTTTGCCTGACAAATAAAAATGTATGTTTTTTAAATAGAACACCCTATATTTAATTTTATTTTTAGAATGGCTTGGGAATACTTTATTTAACTCTAGAATGTTTTTAAAAAATTTAATAATTTGAGTAGATTTACATTAATTTCAAAATTGTTTAATATACAGACTTATAAAATACTAAGCTAACGAATAGAGGTGATACAACTTGTTTTTTTTTATACAGAGTGTTTGAAAACAGGTCTTAAATATGGCTATGGCTAATTTTAAGTTCAATTTAGTGATTTTTTTTCAAACGCAACATGCTGTGTATTATCTGGGCATAAAATTCCCTATAAATTTGGCCATGTAACAATACCAATGTGTTAGTCAATAACACATATATAGGGTGTTCCATCAGTGCATAATTGATCGATAATATTATTCTGAGTTCTGGATTTATGAGGTTTGAAACATGTAATAGAGGTTTTTTTCTCTACAAGTTGGTATGAAAATATGAATTTGGCAAAAATGGAGTTACGAGGTTTGCTAATTAGAGTAACGAAATATAAAACTGTATAAGTTTGGTCAGCCCCTCGTTTATGGACCACCCTCTATATTTAAGAATATTTATTAAACATGGTCATACAACTTTTATATTAATTTGTTTTTCCTATTTCCAATAATAAAACAGCTATCGATCAATTACGCACTATTGGGACCTGTTGGTATCGTTGGATAGGTAAATTTATAAGGATTTTTATGCGAAAATACAGTGTGTTGAATTTGATAAAATTGAATAAATTGAACTTAGAATTAGCCATATTTAAGACATGTTTCAAAACAATCTGTATAAAATAAATCAGTTCTATGACCTCAGAAATGGAATAGTCTACAAAGATCAACCAGAAGTCCCATTTGTGTGACAAATGGAGTGATAAATATTTATTAATCTTAAGATTTATGAAATATAGGGTGTTTAAAATGTTTTGAATAAAATTGTTTCTTTAGCCCTTTATTCTACGTTAATGGGTAATTTATCGAAATAGTGTGTTAACTAATAATAACGATTACCTATCATATACAGATTTTTAAGTTAAAATCTTTACTGTAAGGGAAGATATTTAGAAAATATGTATTTATGAAATTCACTTTATCACCGTGTAGAATGAAAACTAGGACGTTTATAGGAAAATTATATTTAGCTTTTCTTTATAATTGATTAAGATCTACAAATCCCCAAAATTACGGTACTTTATTCTGAAACACCCTGTATAAATATATAAAAAATTAAAAACTTCATTATAAAACTCATTCTTTTTTCTGGAAATACACATATGAACTCTAGACGTTGCATTGGTACCATATTCTAAGATAACACGCTGCGCATTCACCAATAATGTGAAAAGTGTTACCCCCCCCCAAGAAAAGTACCTAGCTACGCGCTTGCTAAGAATTATAATATTGGCGATGCTGTTCTACTAATTACAACATCATAAAACATATATAACTTTCTATACTAAATTTTCAAATTGGTCCACTATTCGCAACACATGAACGACATTCCGAATTGCGTTATAAATATGGATATTGGAGATGGAATTAACACACTGTATAAAATTTTGCATTAGTTCGTCAATATTATTGAAAATGTTTTTGTATAAATTATCTATACCTCCAAAAGAAGAAATCTAGAGGTGTTAAGTCTGGTGAACGTGGTGGCCACCCTACCAGTCCTTTTGACGCTATCCATTTGTCTCTAAAATGAAGATTTAACAATTCAGAGACGTTTCTAGTATTGTGAGGGGGTGTCCCATCGTGTTGAAAAAAATATATCTCTTCTCTCATTCAGAGTTAAGTCGTCCAAAAACCCGTCGAATATGTGTTCGTTTAAAATTTCTAAAATTTCATCTAGTTTTCCAACATAAATTTATTATGCTAAAATGCCATTGCCCAATAGGGCACACCAAACACTAAAACTGAAACGTCCCTGATTTTGGACATCAAAGTTACGATGGGGGTTAACGTCGAACCACCAATGTACGTTATGTCGATTGAAAATTCCTGCACTGCTTGTGTAAGATTTATCAGTTTATATAATTTTTGTGACGAATGATGGATTTCGGTCTATGTTTTCAAGGTACCAATTGCAAAAAAACTTCACCCCCATGTTGTATTTATTTTTTTTTGTTTATTATAAATCCCTCTACCATTTACACTCAACAAATTCCTGTTAAAATTTATTTTTTTTCCATCAAATGAGTTAATTCGACTGATCTATAATCTACAGGGTATTCCAAAAATTTATAAGCAAGTGAATAATAGTTTATCTTATATTTCAAATAAAAAATATTCGTAACAAAAAATTCTGCATCACTTTCAATTTTTTCCCAATAATAATTTTACTTTTTTTTGCTAACGTTACCTAAAAATAAAAAAACAAAATTTTGTTTCGAGTTGTATAGAAAAAATGTTTTCCTTCTTTTCAAATTTTGATAAATATTGTTACCTTTTGATTCTTCTAAAGTTATTTTGATACATAAAAATATTTTTGAAATAAACTTGAAATATTTTTTTACAAGATTTAATTTTTTTAGATTATTAACAATTTCCAAATTGGATCAATTTTTCGTTTTACAATTTTCATTAAAATTTGTGTAGTTTTTGCGATAAAAAAGACAACCATTACGAATTTTTGTTTATTATTGCACGTGGGAGAAATTAAATATCAGCAAAACATTTTCTACTAGCACAAAAATCAAGCGAGTGGAAATATCTTGTACACATGTTTAATACTATAATTTTTCTACAACTACAATTTTTATAGATTAGATGATAGAAGGAACTATGTATACTTTATACACCTCTTAAGGGGTAACAATCCCAAAAAGATATAAATTGGGGTTGATTATTAGAAATCAGATATATTATAATTTGTTTCAAATTTAAATTCAAAACAAGCTATGTACAACTGTATATACATGCTGTTGTATTTTAGTTTTTTGTTCGAAAACTATTAGAAAAAAAGAATTTTGAAAAATATTTTTAATTTATAAAATTCAACCTGACCAAAGTTCTAACATAAAATAGGTTGTAACTTTAACCCCCTATCCTAAAACATATTGGTAATACAGAAAAAATATTCCTAATTCCTACATTTTAAGTTACTACATCAACGCGGATTAAAAAAAATGCTCAATTTTACTTGCATTTTTGAGGGGTAATGTCCCTTAAGGAGTTGGGTTGAGAACATTTTATTATAAAACCGACTCCTCGTAATTTTCAATAAATTATCTTCTCCTGAATTTGTTCGCAATAATTTAGAATGAATATGGCACATGAAGCTTATCAACTTGTGTTTGTTAGTCATAAAACTAGATTAATTTTTAAAAATGTACACACAAATTTGAAAAATATACAAAAGTGAAATTTTTAAAATATGGTACGGCACTAGCCTTGTAGATGCTGATGACAAAAATAATATTAGACAGATTGAGTGAAATATTTTTTATATATTCTTAAATAGAGAGAAATTTACAAAAACAAGATATTGTCTTTTTAGGTTCCTTCCCTTTTAAAATTTTAAAAATTTCCTATTACTAATTGCTGTTTTTCTTTTCAGCGAATTTCCGTTAAAAAATTTAAATCGCCGCAAATTATTCGAGTTAATCGGTAGCACGATGTAGATGGTCTGAGCTCAAGTTCATTTCATTCTGACAATAAAGACGTTTGATCTTAGAATGTATGTCCTCTGACGTCAACGCAAGACTGTGATTTACATTGCAATGTCTTGGGATATACCTTCCAGGGTCAAATGGACAAGGCTGCAGACGTACTACCCGGAGGTATATCTAAGTATCAAAGGGTTGATATAGAAATGAACATGATGCGATGATCATTAAAGTCGTCGGTAGAAGAAGATTTTCGGGACGCGTTTTAATCGGGAAAATGTACTGGAAATAATGGATTATGTAGAATCTGAAATAAATACTTAGAATGTCTAATAGGATAGAGAGTGAAGATGGAACGAGCGGTTTCAAATGGTGAGTGTTTTGATTTAAATTTAATTTTTTCTAGAAATAAGTTATTTCACCATATAATAATAATAATAATAATAATAATGATACCGTGTTTATTATATTCAATTTTATAGAAAACAAATTAAAAAACAAAAAATAGAAATTTTTAAAACATGTGGTTAATTTTTGATTTTGTTTAATTTTATAATTAATTTTGATATTAATTGACATTTCTTATATGTTGTTTTAGATGAAATCTGCAGCTTCAAATGGTGAGTCTTTGATTTAAATTAATTTGTTTTCTAATTTTTATGTTACTAATTTTCTGATTTGTGATTTATTTTCATTTCTGGCGGTTTAGTGGAGTGTTTATATTATAGAAATCTAGGAAATATTGTATTATACCTAACAACTTACCTAATTTATATTAATAAATAGTTATAGATAATATATATTCGAATTTCGAATGCATATTATCTTTGGAATTGTTCTTATCTCTCTTTATTAAACATTATGTATCTACTCAATTGATCCGCTATATTTGAACCTCACGATTGCATTGTTACTCTTTTGAGTTATTACTTATAGAAATCTTAAAACGATCCCAAAGCAATTATTAAAATAAATATTTGCAGAAGAAAAACCACATTAAATAATATAATTAATAGCTATAAGCGTGCAGAAAAAATATCTCTGAACGTCATCAGTTACCATTGATCAAACGGATCATTGTAAAAATTAACCTGTTGGCCAAATAATAGAATGATTCTTCGATATCATCAATGGGCTTTTTTAACGCATCTATATAACTGTAAATCGTACGTTAATTGAATAAACAAAACTCAATCAATAATCGAGCATGTTTATGGATCGTACTATTGTATTGGTAATGAATGAACGAACGAATCATAAAGTTATTGCTTTCAGTTGCAACGTAAACTTGTTAAATTGACCAGGTAATGACGAGGCGTGTCTGTATTATTACTACTTCGTATCGCATATAGGATGATAAACGAAACGCAAATAAATTATAACCTTTGATTAAGGATGCCACTTTACACTTTTTATTTCTATTGAGAATACTGATTTATTATATCGTTATGTCCTAATGTGAAACCGCCTTTAACGTCACATCATACTCTAACAAGTCTTGTCAATGTCAATGCTCTGATTTTCTGACAAGTTCTCTGATAAAACAAATGAAAATTAATAATAGATAACTAACGGTCTGGATTTGTTTGAAGACAGTTTTTCTATTACTTTCTCTTTCTTCTGGATCTTTGATGTAATTTGTCTATTTTAAATAGCAGCGCCAACATTTTCACACAACTGTCAACAAGCACTTGGGAACTGTCAGTTTTATTTATACAGGGCATACTTTTAAAGTTTTTAGAGTTTCTAGAAGGTTTATTTAACGAATTTTGTTAGATTTCTGTGTGGAATCTACAACTCTTAATTATCGTTCCTCCATGGTTTGATATTTCATGTCGAATTACATCAAAGATCCAGAAGAAAGAGA
This sequence comes from Psylliodes chrysocephalus, assembly GCA_927349885.1. Taxonomy (NCBI): domain Eukaryota; kingdom Metazoa; phylum Arthropoda; class Insecta; order Coleoptera; family Chrysomelidae; genus Psylliodes; species Psylliodes chrysocephalus. The sequence goes on from OV651813.1 coordinate 8,219,224, forward strand.
AAGTACCTAATAGAAAAAATGGCTTCAAACAAATCCAGACAGTTATCTATTATTAATTTTCATTTGTTTTATCAGAAAACTTGTCAGAAAATCAGAGCATGGTATGACTTTTACAAGACTTTGTGTTATCAGATAAGGATCTGATACGGAATTAATTACTTTGTGTTATCAGAATTATTAAATAAGGAACAAAAACATATTTTAATTTGGTTTTTTACCGTTTTGGTAGATTTTTAACACAACCTCGTAACAGAAATGAGGTCAAAAAATATGGGATTAATATGGTCTTCAGAAAACACAACGTTATCAATCACTGAGGATTTGAAATATTATTTTATCCTGGATATACCCAAAGGCGTAACAAAAATCATTTTCCTAAAGGGGTTGAGTGTTAAATAAGATAATGAATGTCTATTTTTATTATGTGATGTCTTTAATATTTTTTGACTCAGAGTAATTGCTTTAATTTGATTGCGAAAATTTCGGGAAAATAAAATAAAAAAATAAGAAGAGTCAAGAAATGAATAATAGCAGGGGCGGCATGAGAAAAATAAATGAGTAAATAAAAGAAAGACTTATTTAACCGAAAGAGGGTGTCCAGCTGCTCTAATGTATAATAATGTTGGAAGAGAAAATATTTAACTTTATCAAAACATTACGGGGTAGGGGGACTTCTGTTTAAAGGCACTTATTGAAATATATAAAATTTATCAAAACTTACCAAAGGGATCGGGTGAAGAATCCAGATACACGGGTTTTACGAAAATTTTTTGAACAAAATTCATTCCATATAATGAATTAAAAGAAATGCTGAAAATCAACAATTTTCTATGAAAACTTGAATCAAAAGCTGCAAGATTTTATAATTTTCATATATCCAAGAGTTTCAGTTATAAACATGTCAAAATAGTCAAATTTTGTGATTTCAGCTAATAAGCGCTAGAGATCCCAACCAATCATTGAGTTATTTTTTTGAAGTTAACGTTAGCATCGGAATATTTAGTGTTTATTAATATTCGTCAAACTATGGTAGTTTACTATAGATAGAAATGGTAATGTTCTTTAGTAATTAAAATTATTTTAAATGTTTATATTAGATTTTTTTATATAATCAACTAAATTATTTAAAACGTTTTTATTTTCCGAACAAAGGAGACATGTAATATTTAGAGGTAGAGTGACTCCCAGTTCTTTTTAAGTTGTTTAGAAGTATATTTATATTTTGTTCGTACATTGGACATGCAAATATTAAGTGATTTAGATCTCCCATAGAGGAATTATCACAAGTGCAATTAGGGGAAGTTAGTAGAGGAAGGTTGCCTAAAATGGGATACCTAAAGTTTCAAAAATTATAAAAGCAAAAGTTTTCATATTTAGTGGTTCATATTTTGACATAATTAAAAACGACGTGTTTGAAATGTTATAATTTAAGCTGATAATTGAAAATTTAAAAATAATGGTATTATTTTGCACACAACTATGGTTGAGGTAAAATGGGATAAAAAAATTAATGTTAAAAATGGTGAAAAATGTTTTAATACAAAAAGTAGGTAAATCAAAAGTAATTTGTGTAATGTAATAAAAACAAATTTTGAAATGTCAGTTGCAACATAAATCGCAAACAAAAAAATCTTCATTATCTTCGACGCCAGCACAGGTATCATGTGCCCAATTTTTACAACTAACACATTGTATCCATCCTTCGCTACGTCTTTTGAATACCTGTTGCTGCAGTAAAAACATTCCGTATCATCATCGCTTTCTGATGATTCAATGCTCTTTTTTTGTAATTTTTTCGTTTTGATTAAAGGCTTTTTAGATTTTGCTTCATTCAGTAAGTTGATGTTTGTTTTTAAAGCTATCTTCTTAACGTTAACTTTTTTATTTCTTTCCTTTAAAGAATTTTCTAATTCTTCCTTATAAGGGGTGCTCGTAAGAATAGCAGCTTTTCCTTTTTTTCTATTTGTAGCTCTTCGAATATCAAGCTTACGAACTTTGGGATAAGGAGTAATTTGTTCAGGACTTATCAAAGTTATACTTTTGCTCGTGGATGGCATATCATGTAAAGCACTTCTTTTGGCAACCTCGGAACATTTCTTTGGAAGAGCCATTATTTGTTTAGGTAGAGATTCTCTACTAGGGTAATTTTCGGGTGTAGCTTCCGAATTAGCGTTATGTTCGGGTGGATCATCTTCGGAATCGGAAGAAGATGGTACGACATCATCCTGTTCCTGTGGTTTGTCTGTTGGAAGTGTTGCAATAAACATATCCTCGGTAAATACAGTGCGGTTTACTGGATACAGTCCAGTTTTTTTTCAAATCCATTAATAGCATTTATCGGAGTAGAAGCACGAAGATATGCTCTGCCAAAAAAATAAAGAACTTCGCTTACAGTGATGCATCTCCCTGGATGATTTCTAAGCCAAATCTCCATTTCTTGTGAATAAAAAGTGCTTAAAGGGGCCATACATGACACGTCCAAAGGCTGGAGTCGATAACTACAGTGTGGTGGGAGACATAAAATTGTGACATCATTTTCTCTTGCTTTATCTATGATAGAAATATTTTGCGTATGTGTTTTATGACCATCGAGAATAAGTAATGCTGGATTACTTCTTGATGCTTGTATGTGAGAGAGAAAATGATTAAACCATTTATCAAATAGATCCAATTGCATCCAACCAGATTTTTGAGCAACTGTTAGTATTCCTGGAGGAACACCCTCAAGAAACTGTGGCTTCATACGAACTTTAAGAATGATTAACATAGGCGGGACAAATATTCCACTTGCACTCATGCAAATTACGGCTGTAGACAGCTCCCCACGTTCGGCAGACGTCAGGGTACCCTTTTTGTTTCTGACCTCGAAGTGCAATAACTTTTGAAGGACGACCCTGAACCGTCGTTATTTTTTTCTTGAAGAAGCTCAAGAATATTGAAAAATAATGACACTGCTTCTTTGTTAAAACCCCTAGCTCGTGCAGTAGAAGTAGCTTCAGGTAATTGAAGCCAATGCCATCCAGCCATTTGTTTTGTGTTATTAAAGTAGTAAACAATATTATTTTTTATAGCAAGCTGATAAGCAAGGCTTCTTAAACATCTTGTTGTTAATCCAAACAGCATACCTTTCATGTTCTTAACATACTCGACTAACTGTTGTTCCAATTCAATTGGAAATGTAACCTTTCTACTCCCAAGCGATTTAGAAGAACCAGTGGCATGTTTGTTCTTCTCCTTAAATCTCCTCTCTAAAGTAGATTTTGGCACTCCATACTTTTTTGCATCTTTTAAATACCCACAAGTGCCGTTTCCTAAGGCATCTAAAGCTTTAGCCATTGACTCCTCGGACCACGATTGCCGATCAGTCTTTATTTTGTAAACGTGTGGCATCTAAAAAAAATAGAATAAAATAAACTACGCTCATTTGATTTAGGTAAAACGGGATAACCCATTTTACCCACAATACTAATTTCCCATTTTACCCACACCTGATTTAAAGTATTTAAACTAACCTCAAATTTTTTGTTGTCACTTTTTAAGCAAATGCTAGAAGAACAATGAAAACCAAGGTCATACTCTACACAGAGATCACTGAAAACGATTGATATATTACTCCTGCTAGCTTTCAGGTCTTAGGATATAACATTAAAAATTTACAATTCCGCCATAAAAAAATGAAAACCATTCACTTCATTAGCCGATGTTGTTCTAATGAATTTCTCTCATTGTCGTTTAGTCTTTACCCTAGCGACGCGCACAATTCTGACGTCATGGCACGATGTTGCCATATTTAGTTAATCTATGAGTGGCACTATCCCATTTTACCCACGTATCCCATTTTAGGCAACCTTCCCCTACGCCTATTTTATAAAGGTGGGAGGCGAATCCTACCAAGTATTCGGTAATGTTGGGGATGTTTACTGGGAAAGATGGGATTACATTATAAAAGTTAGGTTAAACAGTAAAAATATTTCTTTTTATTATAATATAAAAGATATAAAAGAAAATAATAAATAACACATAATTTTCCGTATCTCAGTTTGGTTAAAATACTATAAAAAGTAAGTTATTTCAATAATCTACTGATAAAACTTCGAAATTTGCTCATCTGGATTCTTTACTGGAAACCTATGTTCTATTACTTTTTCGCTAAAAAACGATTGTGCCCCAAACCTTCTACGTCACTGAGATGAAACTTATGGTTCAATTCGGGATACAACAAAGAACCGAAAATAGATTAAACTCAAGAATCTCAAGACCATAGCGCGTGTATCCGATGAAATATCGGATGATGTAACTTCATAAATTAGATTATTTTTGTATTTTCCAAAAGATAATTGAGGATTTTCCTGACTTGGCTTGGCTCGAGTAGTCGAGCGGACCGGATCGCAGAAGCAACCAGTGGCGTACGTTTTTTGTAATTGAATTTTCAATAGAAAGAAGAAAATGAATGAAAACATAGTCGTATATATTGTTATGGGGAATGTTTTTTGTGAAATATATAGCACTACGTTAGGACGTTATAATTGTAATGAGCTTTAAATAATTTAAATCACGAATCATCATCCCCCATACAAATACTTAATGCTCCGGCTGAAATATTATCTAATGCAATTAATGAAACGATATGACTCAATTCTTTTAACTAATGGGTTTAAAAATTTTCATCCATGTATTTAAGACACTTACCTCTGTACCTCGTATATTGTCAGCTCTTGTATTGAAATAAAAATAAGTAAAAGTTTGAGACTCTGTGTATAACTTGTAGTTTTATTTAAAATAATTGATATCAGGGTTTAGTGCGAGTTCAAAAATTCTTTGTAACTAATGTGGGAAAAAAGAAACAGAATATTGTTACATAAATGTAAAAATTAACATAGAAACAAAAATAATAAAATAATTCGTCATTTAACGATCGATTCTTGGATCGAAAATGGCGCATTATACTATAAAAATACAGTTACCTATCGAACTTAATATTCTACCCACCGTACGGCGCTTTTAAATACGTAAGTAGATCTCTTTTGACCGGCTATATGGTAATTTCTCAGGACGGACAAAAGATGGCTTATATGAAATTCTAACCTAATCAAATCAGATAGTCCAAAAAACATTATGATCCTATTTTATACAAAAAATAGAAAGATTTATCGTCTTTACGATTACTTAAGTACTCAATTTGGTAAGTACTTTCTTTTAATTGGTCACTAATGATAGTTTTTAATTGAAATACCTGTATAGCACTGTGAAATATAAGATGTCCTAGTGTTAAACTTATTTCTTTTCAGCGTCCATAACAGAAGGATGTTACAAGTACCTGGGGAACTGGAGGCCTTACGTCTTGTATGTCAATGCATACAGCGGTGATTGACGACTTCCTGGGGACTCTTCTTCGGGCAGTTTTACATAATATTGCGTGGGTAAGTTAAATTTAGTATTACCTTTGACATGTGTACACTAGTTAATCATTTATTCATAAACATTGAAGATTTAATATTTCTGTCTCTTTATTTTTAGGAAAAAGGAGTTTGGAGAGGAAATTAGAAGGAAAAAATTTTTGTGTCCTTCCTCTTTCGTTACTTTTCTAGCACTCTCTTTTGTTTCATCAACAAAATTCTGATTTGGATTTTTGAATCAAGTTGGATGAAAAAGTAATTAGCCAATCAAAATTTTGACAGTTTAGTTACATCTTTAAAATTAGATTATTGGATTTTTAAAGGTGAGTTTATTTAAACGGCTTATTTCATAATTTCGATGATAATTTATCGTTCATTAATTAATAGGTTATTTTGAAATCCGTGTTGTAATTTTTTTACAAATTTACATTTTAAAAATTATAATTTTCGTGTGGTAACATTGTCTCACTACATTTAGTTACTTTTGATCTTGTCAAATTTATCACTATACAGGGTGTAGTCTAAATACTTAGATGAAACTTTTTTAAATTTATTTCTTTGAAGACTTTTTATCATTAACTTGATATTCTTGGGATTCCGTGTTTCATTATAATATATACATACATTTTTTCATGGAATAAGAAAATTTCTCCTTTTAGTTGTTACCTATAGAATAGAATTGAAGAGGATGAACCTTAGACATCAGAAACCCAAGAGACAGCATAGTAAACAAATCTGGGTGCCATAATGAGTTTTCAAGTGGCACTATTAACAATACAGGATAGGCTCAAGGTTACGGTAAAAAAATAAGGGTTTTCACATATAGGTATTTATCTTGTTAAGAAATAAAAATGTTTAATGGTTTATTGTTGACAATACCAAAACATTTTATGAAATAATGACTGATTATGCAAATTTGTCCTGCAAAAAATATTACTAATAATATTATGTAATGACATTATCAGAAATTCTCTTCGATATTAGGAAGAAATATCACAGCGGTTTTTGACCTAAATATAAGTATAGGATATTTAATTTTTTTTAACGCATATCTACAAAACATATTTATTCTTTAAACCTTAATAATTTGTAAAATGTAGATTAATAAAGACATTATCATAATAAAGAAGTACAAACGTCAATATTTTTTATTTTAATACCTTATTGCTTTGATTTTTCAAGTGAAATCCCTCTATAAATTATCTCAAAAATATTTTCCTATATTTACTTCACCCAACATGCAATTTTAAAGTAAAATTTATTCACATAATGAAGGTTAATAAAAAAAATGCAAACTTTTCGCAAGAAAATAGCAATTCATTAAAATGAGAGAAATCGGTAAATTTAAAAAATATGCAAATGATAATTTATTATTTTCTTTTTTACGCTCCTTTATGACAGTACGTCACTGGTAGACCGGAAACACTTGTCGCCATATTCGTCTAGTTCACTGTGAAAATTAGATACCATCTCGATTCCAAGGTCGTTTAGGATTCCTCCTTCCTGACTATATATATTCTAAGAATTTTACTCAAGAATAAAGTACCTTTTATTTTTTACAATACATAAATAAATTAAAAATTACATTTAAATATACAGTAATAGCCATTTAGCATTACAATTCAGATTTGGTGATTATTTAATTTATAACTACAAATAATGTATAATGTAAAACGTGAATAATCACCTAACCTGAATTTTCATGCAAAATGGCTGTAATTGCATATTTGAATATTACTTTTAATTCAAAATAACTTTATAACAAACATTCTTCTGTAATGTAAAACATAAAGGTATACTTTACTCTTGAGTAAAATTCATATTTTTTGACAAACCTCGTATACGGCTTGAAAAAATGATATATAATGGTTGCATTTTAAGTTATGGGCCATACATAACTTTTTATCAGGAATAAATTTTTTTCACGAAACCAATAATAAGTTTTCTATATGGTTCCAACTTAAGTAGACACACTGTACAACAAGTCATGTCTTGTGTGGTCTAAGCAACATTTATCTAATCTAATTCAGTCGCAAAAGGGTCAACAAATAATAAAGAAGTCACACTTGCGCTATTATCTGGATTAATTTCGGATGGGACATGTTGAAACAAATCTTAGGTATATAACTCATTTAAAAGTTGTAGTTCTGCACATGCGACTTTAATTAGAACTAAATACGACCCTGCTTAGACTACCATTTAAGCCACGCCCAGTGGGGTTATTTTTAATAACACGTGTATGAAACAATTAGGTATTCCAAACTGAATGGCTACCAGTGGGTTCTGACGGGTTATGATATGGCAACATTATGGCAACCCTGTAGGCCTGGTGATTTGACAAGGTCAATGAAATAGATAGTTACATAGATTGATCATCCATATTTTTCAAAATAAACATAAGCTTATGCTTTAAAGTAAAAATGTAAGCAATTATTTTTTTTAAATATCTAAAGGCTAAAAATTGGTTTTAAAACACATTTTTGCTAAACCAATTCAAATTAATTAATATTTGCCAGGCAATATGGCCGCTCGTAAACGACCAGCTTTGAGCAATCTATATAACTATATATGTATCATTGACCCTGTTAATGACAACATGACAACAGGGTTGCCATATCTAAACTGTCATTACCCACTGGTAGCCATTTGGACAGGTCGTTGGAATGCCTAATTACCTCATGGTATTTCCATTAGTATTAACCTCCAAAACAAGGCAAGTCCAAAAGGTTTGTCAATGTGTTGTTCCTAATTTAAACCTAAAAATTGTTTATCTCACTCACTCAGACCTATGCCTAATAACAAAGTGCACATTGTCAGTGTTCACCTATTACAGAACACAAAAATTAAAAATCAGTGTAGGCAATACACAATCCAGGTAACACACAATCCATGTATTATTTTATTGCATGTGGAACATACTCCAGATTCTTAAACCTAAAAAGAAAATGGGCTGTGAGTAATAGTGCCAGTGTAGTTCAAACAGAGCTAACGGGGATTCTCATAGCAGCAAAAGAAATAACCAAAAACAATATCATTGGATGGAACATGCACTACTCACCCTAAACGGACCACGAATTTATTTAGGGTTAGTACTAGAATGTCACGAAACTTTGGCCGAAGAATCCATCAACAACGTGGTCACCTTAAGATGGATTAAAGGTCACACCACATCGAAAGGTAAGCGTCTTGCTGATTCACTAGGCAAGAAAGCAGCCAACCAAATACTTTTTGGACCTGGCCCTTCTATTAGCCTGACAAAATCGGTAGTGACAGACCTAATCAAAGAACATTCCCTTGTGAAATTCAAGGAAAGATGGGATGAAACAGGAAATTGCAGAGATGCCAGGGAGCTCTTAAGTTATCCTGACAACACTGCAGCAAACAAATACTTGACTATGACTAGACAGAATCTGCGCCTAGTCGCAGGCATTCTGACTGGTCATTACCAAGTACGAAAGCATCTCCATATCATGGGGCTGCCAGAATTCGCACTCTGCAGAGGGTGCGAACAAGAAGATGAGACCATCGAGCATATTCTTTACGATTGCTCGACGCTCTTATTTATTAGAAGATTTGTGTTCGGCGAGTATCGGCTAACACCGGCCGATATAAGAGAAGCGACGTTGTCAACTACATTAAATCTGTGGGCTGGCTCACGAGCTAGGAGGTGCCTATCTTCTCAGGAGGATGCACAATGGGCCTAATGAGGCCTAAGTGCCGTAGGGTAACACATTACAGATACAGAATATCATTGATCCTATAAAGGCCAAAGACAGACATTTTGAAGCGCTGTCGTCTGTTGAAGTTGCTGAAGAGACCACGAAGTAAGAATTTTGAAACAAACGTCAATAGTCCATCCTTTTAAATGCATTAACTTGGACCACAACGTCTATACACGAAAAGTCATTTTGACGTGATTTCAAAATATTTGATTTTCCCGTCATTTTGTGTCCCCGTTTATTTTCATTCATCAAAATTTCTTGTAACTTAAATTTGAAGTCCTGTAAATACAACTAAAACTCATCGACGATGTCTTCTATATTCATACCGGCTTGTAATATGTCCAGTGATCCATGTAAAAAGAAGAAACCATGTTACCGTCCACCACCGGAACCAAAATGTGGAATTAAGGATCCCGCCAAAAATGTTCCGGGCGGTAGTATTCCCGGCGGTAGTAAAGCCGGCGGTAGTACTTGTAAGCCTACGTGCGTTGCTCCGGGCATGAAATGTAAACCTGGCTGCTCATCATCGAGGTTTTCAATAGCTGGGATGAAAGCTTATTTAAAAGCTAATCCTTGTGTAAGTACCTTTGCTTTTTACTAATGATAACAATCTTTGGAAGCAAAATTTTGCGGTTATTTATAAAAACAAATATATGATTAAGGGTTGTTAGCGACTGTAACTTAGAATAATTTGAAGGAGAAATATTAAAACGCGCTAATATACGCCGACACTCGAACGGCGGATATAACTATTGAAATGTTATAGAAGGTTTTGAGATACTTTGAAACACACTATACATAACAATTTTGGGTCCGCTAACACTTAAACATTCTTTTTTACCTTAAAATCCTTAAAATTTGTTGTCGAGTCTCCATCATAAAACAAATGTGAAATAAACCATTTTCACTGATTTCTTGTTGTAGAAACGGCTAAATATCAATATTAGAGCATTCATAGAGCAATAAACCATACCAAATTGTTTCATAAACGATCAAATTTTCTTATTTTTCATTTTTAGTGGTCAGACGCTAATGAGGGTTCGTTAGGTTATGTTATGGTTTATTGCATTATGGATGGTCTAGTATTATTATTTAGCAGTTTCTATAACAAGAAATTAATCAAAATGATGTAGTTCAAATTTTTTCAACACATTTTAAAGTTTTAAGGTAAGAAAAAAAATATTTTAATGCGTTTGCAGGGCAAAAAAAGTATTCTGAAATGTGTTTCATAAGGTCTAAAATGGTTAAAAAAAAAATAGCCCGTTCGACCGTTGGCAAATTTTTCCAAAAATGCAAAAACAGGTCGATTTACGAACACCTTTTTATCATATCCTCAACTGTTATATGTCATAACCCCCCCTTTAACCAATACAATGAAACTAGGATCAGGGTTACATTCGACTTAAAAGACACACGAATTTCAAAATATTTTTTGTACTATAGAAAGTATAGAAGTTATATATCATGAAAATTAAAAAAAATTGGAGTTTATCCACGATTAATCGAGAAATTTAATGTTAAAATCTAAAAAATTGCACATTTTTAATAAAATATTGTGACGAAAGTCTAATTTATTTAAAGTTTATTTATTTAAAAACACGCTATTTACAATTTATTTCAGATGTACTATTTAATTTATATAATATTTGAACACTAACTAACAATTCTAATTTATTTATTACACTTTTACTTTTCAATACAACGTTCTATATTAAACTAAACTCGGCGCTTATACGTCCTCTATTTATATTAGTCTAACTCCGCTACTGGAAAATGCTAGAGACTTCGCGAAGATGACTAAATGGTAGTCCCCGCCATTCCAGATGTTTCGAGTGAATCAGCGGCAGATATTCGAGAGCGATCCGGCTGTTTCCACACGGGAAGGGGGCATTGTTTTAAGAAATTCAATTTTTAGCATATTTTTTTGAATAAAAGGCCTATAAATCGTAAGATTTTTTATCTTAAGGGGGGGGGGTCATGGTGGTCCCCATAGCCCCCCTGGGGCCGCCCTTGGAAGATATAACTAATTTGTTAACTCGTAAATTATTATACTTTTTTGATTTATTTAAATAAAAATAATTTTGTGATAAAATACCACAAGCTGTGTCAAACATCGCTCCCCAACCTCTAAAATAGATCAAAATTATATTACAAAAGGGAATTTTTCAAAAAATTGGATTAATTAGAACAAATAAACAAGAACAAAACATATAAACAAAAAACAATTATTATTTTTGTGATATGTGAAAAGATAAATTTTTAAATCTATCTTTGGCAGTTTTTCCATGTATTTTCTTCCACATAAAAGTGTCGATGTATTCTGGCAAAAATTTAGAATTCATGACACCAAGTTGTCTAATATATCGTTTTAAGCATAACCAATAACCCTCCACATGGTTCGTACAGACACCTGTCTCGGGATCTCGAAAATATTTTGAACGGTTAACTATTTTATGGATATAACCAATATTTTCAATTGATTATATCCATTCCATTGGTCATTACAAATTTCAGATCCTGGACGAACAATACGGCGTATTATTGGTATCAAAGTTGTTTGTTTCCTGTTTTTTACATATGTAACATAACCATCTTTTTGCGTGATGTCATAGATTCCGAGAATCCATTTTTCCGACCACGATTGTATTACCTTCCAGTTATTACAGATTCGTCAATCTGCACAACGTGTCCGTTTCCCCTTAAAAAAAAACAAACGAGCCGAAATCAGTTACGTAAAAACTGTTGCCATGGTAACCAGTAAACAAAAACCAAAATCTCGTGTTGATAAAATGCATAGTTGCCAAGTTATAGATCATTTAATGTTCACTTTAGTTTAGATGAAATCAGTTATGGTAAAACTGTTGCCATGGGAACGCTTGACATACTAACGACTAAACAAAAAACCAAATCCCGAGGTGAGGAAATGCGTGGTTGCCAAGTTAGAGATAATTGAATTTATCTGAAATCAGTTACGGAGAAACTGTTGCCATAGAGACACTTGTCATGGTGACGACTATATAAAAACCCAAATCCGTGTTAAGGAAATGTCTAGTTGGCAAGTTACAGGTCATTTAGTTTTTACATTAGTTGAAATCGGTTACGGAGCGAAGTTTTGCTACTTCTGGCAACACTGAACGATATCCTACTTATACGGACCTTCTACAAATTTCCTTCAGAGGGCGTATCACTTAGCTTGAATCGCGAATATTCAAAAGAAGGTAATAATTTTAATGATGTGTCATACTTGGTACTTTTCCTATTTAAATTGTTGACGATATCATAGAAAGGTGTCCACCATAGAATAAAAATTAAATTTATATAGTTAGAATATTCCCCTTTTTATCTGATGTGTCACATAAACACGGTAGCGCTGTTAGCGTTGGTGCCGGACGTGAAGTTAAATTACACTAACTCTTGTCTTTGTTAAATATCTTTTTCTAGCGAAAAAATCTTAAAAATAGAAATGTTGACACCACTGTCAATAACGGACGCACTAGGTAGCTAATAAAAATTTTTGGTGACTTGTAGAGAACGTATACGTTAAATTACATAATATAAGTTATAATGTATAAAAACAAAAGTTGTCAATTTCTGAAAACATATACTATGTTTATTCGGTTATTTTTTCGAATACCTCCTTTTCTTAAAAAATATATAAATATTAAATTCCAAATATTATCCATATCTCAAAGTGGTCCGAAGTAGATTAAAGGGAAGTAAAAGGCTCAAAGTCTGTCGACCACATAAATTTATTAGGTTGGGTTGCAAGCGCTTTCGACCTAAAAGGTCATCATCAGTCAAAAATTTTTTTGTAAGTGAGTAGGTAGGTAGGTACACTCACTATGTGTCCACAGAAAAAATTAAATATGTTGAATTAAAATTTTAAATTGTAAAAATTGTTGTAAAAATTATATAAATTGGCACGTACTGCCTCCCTCATTCGGGGTTGGATATTGTTCAATCTTGAACCTCGTTCATTTTCTCATTCAACTTCACCCTTGAATGACGAAGGTGCTAAGTAAAATTCCCTAAGTTAAGTAAAGTTATTAATTAATGATACCCCTTAAGCCTAGGCTTAAGGGTGTACACAAACCAAACTCCGTCTACCCCATTTGTACTGGGGATAGGGGGAGTAACGGTATTTTTCTAAAAGTTACAATTTTCACATGTTGCCTTAAGCACACATGTGGAACTTTAAATTTGATATTATCTTTTATAACCACCTTCATTAGATGGAGGCAGGCGAGGTTCAAGATTGAACAATATCCAACCTCGAATGAGGGAGGCAGTACGTGCCAATTTATATAATTTTTACAACAATTTTTACAATTTAAAATTTTAATTCAACATAATATTTAATTTTTTCTGTGGACACATAGTGATTGTACCTACCTACCTACTCACTTACAAAAAATTTTTTGACTGATGATGACCTTTTAGGTCGAAAGCCGCTTGCAACCCAACCTAATAAATTTATGTGGTCGACAGACTTTGAGCCTTTTACTTCCCTTTAATATAAATATTAGTTTTTACGTATATTGCAAACTTAATACATAGGAAGTGTCTATTGAAAAATTGGAAATTTTCTGTCACCGATTTTGAACTCTAAATCTTCAAATATTCAAATTAAACATTTGGAGGTCCGACATTTAATGTCCAGATAGCCAAATGGTAAAGCAGTGTGCGTAGAACACGAATAGGTGGCTTCGAATCCCAGCAGGGACAGATTTTTTAAAAATTTTCATGAAATTTGTTTTCACTTTGGGAAGTTCAAAAACATAAATTTCCATATTTTGTAATTTTGAAAAATTGTTTTCGGATATATAACCGATGTTTTCGTAATTTTAAAACCGATTCTTCACTAATATTTAATTATCTGATTAAATAATTCAATATTTAATTCGAAAATTGTGCTTGAATTTGGGTTACCAGCTCAAAATTCGTATTTCTTAAAGCCAACATCATGTCGTTGAAAATACACTCCCACTCTTCTTCTGTAAGCTCGGCAAACCACCGCTGAAATTTATTAAGACATTCAAGATGCCCAGTAATCTCTTTTTTCACAATATCAACCAGTTCTTCTTCAGATTCCTCTAGAATACCGCATAGTTTTTCAAACATATTTACAAGATTTACTTCAAGACGCCAGTTTTCGAGCTTGCACAAATTGCCTTGAAACTGGATAATATCCATTTCCTTTTACTGAAGCTTCTATTTTATTTAGATGATCTAAGATGTCTGCTAAGTAAACAATTCTTTTTTCCTAAGCTTTAACAATAAAGTAAGCCAAAAGATCCTGTTTCCCTTGCAGGAACAACCTGATTTTATCTTTCAGTCCAAACACACGATTCACAACATTTTATTTTGACAACCAGCGTATAGTAGTGTAAAAAATAAATTCAAGATCAGAATTTCTGTATTTACAAAGTTTTTAAAACAGACAAGTATTAAGAGTTCCAGATATATAACACAACTCCACAAAAAAAGTGTTCAGGCTTGCCGGTCGGAAATATGTATTTCCATGTATTTTTCGACGCTGAATCCGATCCCGAGCTCAGAAATGGCCCTCTACGTCTGGAATTGGCCCCAGGGGCTATAAATGGCCTCAATATGGCCAGAAAGGTGGATTTCGAGATTAGGCGTGGCCAAAGTCGCGTTTGTGGTAGAAAATCACATAGGAGTAATTTTTGAATTAAGGACGTAACCTTCTCGACGTCAAATCTATTCGCAGAGTAGAAGAACATTGGCTTCACTCAATTTTCATGAGAATACCACTCGATTACTACGTCCCAAACATGACTTTCCGGCCCTTAAGGGGTCGTTTTCCCGGTACCAAAGGGGGAATTCCAGTTGGCCATAAACTTTTCGAGCACAGTCTGAGTTCGAAAACTAGGACATAAAAATACCATTGTAGCGATGGGAAAGTCCGAAACACGATTTTCCGGCCCCTGAGGGAACATTTTCTCGGTCCCAAACGGGAAATACCAGTTGTCCTTGAACTTTTCGACGACAAACCCGACTTTGGCTTCAGAATGCACCTTCAACCACGCCTTATCTCGGAATCCACCTTTCAGGCCATACATAGGCCATTGTTGGCCCCCAGGGGCCAATTCCAGACGTGGAGGGCCATTTATGAGCTCGGATTCGGATTCAGCGTCGAAAAATACATGGGAATACATATTTCCGACCGCCAAGTCTGAACACTTTTTTTTTGTGGGGCCGTGGAACAAAATTTACAATTTGGATCAAAGTACCTCTTGCAGAGAAGCTGATATAGTCTTACTGGCAAAATCATATCGATAAATCATGCCGTGAATATCCGTTGCATTGTAAGCAAGTTTTCTCACGTTTGTTTGAAAGCTCGACTTGTTCTCCATCTGTATTTTCACTGTAGTCCTCAAGTTTCAAAGACAGTAACTATGTTTTCCATTATATCTTCACCTTTTGTAGTGGTTGCAAGTGCATTACAGTATAGGAGCTCTGCTTTGTTGTCATCTAAATGAATATAACATTTCGCAATTATGAACTTATATCCATTAATCTCGCAGATGGCTGAATTTAATACTTTGGGACCCCTCTCGGGGCCTCGACTTACAAGTTGGGAATCAGTTTCCCAGAGAGTGCAGTATGTGAAGTATATTTTTGTGCTTTTAGCTGAGATACGCAGGCGCACTAATGGCCGGCGTAATCCTGTATGACTTCGGTTTGAAGAACGTGATCTTTGGTCGAGAACTCTGCGAATGTGGATGTTGCGAGAAGCGAGAAAGAGCAAAAGAACTGAGGAGAAGGGAGATGGAAAGGAGAAGGAGGGCAGCGGAGAAGGCGGCCGAAGCTGAAAGGAAGCGACAAGCGGCATTGGCCGAAGCTGAAAGGAAGAAACAAGCGGCGCTCGCGGCATGCAAGAAACGAGAAGAGGAAAAAATGAGGCTTGCACAGGCGGAGGCGGCTAGGAAACTGGACGAGGCGAAGAAGAAAGCTGCCGGAGCGTGCTGAAATAGTTATTTGTGTACCAAGGTCGTTAAGTTGAGGCCAAGCAACTTCTGGTGAGGTTAAAAAATAATATAATTTTTTTATGAGATTCTCATCAAGTAGGTCCAACATTTTTTTTACATTCTTGTAATTAAAGCGAAAATTAAATGTAAGACTATTTTTTAATGAGCGTTATATTGCATCTGATCTAAATCGATCAGCAATTTTATCTGAACCTTAATGAACTAAATGCCTAAAAGTAAGAAATCACCCATACGCGTTTCGCAGGTACATACTAACTTTCTTGGAGGTTTATTTTAGTCTTTAGTTGTACCAACTTACACTATTTCAATGTGCGGTACTTTTTAGACACTTTTACTCTTACTCACATAAGACGTGCAGTTTTTGCTCTCTTCAGTCTTTTTTTCTATTTCATGCTGGTCGAGAATCTGAAGCATCCTGACACATATGTATGAAGCCTAGCTTCGTGTTTTGTGGTATATCTTTGTATTTCATTTTTAAAGGTCTCTAGCCTGAAGTCTCTATGTAAATCTGTAATCCGAATATACCAGGGAGCATTTACAATATTCAGGAGTACTCAATTTTGAAATATCTGGATGATATTTATACATTAGATGATTTAGCTAAACTCCAGAACTATAAACCATGAGTCCATACAGGTTTTAAGAATGGTGAACAATTTGTTATATGTTATATATGTACTATATTTTGATCGTCTGCCAATTAATCAATACTGTAATGATTCAGTCATTTGACAGATGATATTACAAGTTATTACAAGTTATTCAGAATGGACTGGGTTTTAACGCCGATGGCATTGGGATTTTAAAAATAAATGGAATGGTCAGATATATTAATTTATTCAGGGTTTTTTAGAATTGTCAAAGATGTTTTGAGACTTGTTAGTGGGATTTACATTTTGGGAGATGTCAGCATATTAAAATTACTTAGGAAAGATGTAAAATAGCTGTAAAAGTCCAATAAAGTTGAATAAAGTTGAATAAAGTTGAATAAAGTTGAATAAAGTTGAATAAAGTTGAATAAAGTTGAATAAAGTTGAATAAAGTTGAATAAAGTTGAATAAAGTTGAATAAAGTTGAATAAAGTTGAATAAAGTTGAATAAAGTTGAATAAAGTTGAATAAAGTTGAATAAAGTTGAATAAAGTTGAATAAAGTTGAATAAAGTTGAATAAAGTTGAATAAAGTTGAATAAAGTTGAATAAAGTTGAATAAAGTTGAATAAAGTTGAATAAAGTTGAATAAAGTTGAATAAAGTTGAATAAAGTTGAATAAAGTTGAATAAAGTTGAATAAAGTTGAATAAAGTTAAATAAAGTTGAATAAAGTTGAATAAAGTTGAATAAAGTTGAATAAAGTTGAATAAAGCTGAATAAAGTTGAAAAAAGTTGAATAAAGTTGAATAAAGTTGAATAAAGTTGAATAAAGTTGAATAAAGTTGAATAAAGTTGAATAAAGTTGAATAAAGTTGAATAAAGTTGAATAAAGTTGAATAAAGTTGAATAAAGTTGAATAAAGTTGAATAAAGTTGAATAAAGTTGAATAAAGTTGAATAAAGTTGAATAAAGTTGAATAAAGTTGAATAAAGTTGAATAAAGTTGAATAAAGTTGAATAAAGTTGAATAAAGTTGAATAAAGTTGAATAAAGTTGAATAAAGTTGAATAAAGTTGAATAAAGTTGAATAAAGTTGAATAAAGTTGAATAAAGTTGAATAAAGTTGAATAAAGTTGAATAAAGTTGAATAAAGTTGAATAAAGTTGAATAAAGTTGAATAAAGTTGAATAAAGTTGAATAAAGTTGAATAAAGTTGAATAAAGTTGAATAAAGTTGAATAAAGTTGAATAAAGTTGAATAAAGTTGAATAAAGTTGAATAAAGTTGAATAAAGTTGAATAAAGTTGAATAAAGTTGAATAAAGTTGAATAAAGTTGAATAAAGTTGAATAAAGTTGAATAAAGTTGAATAAAAAATAAAAAATTTAATGAAAAGTAATATTATTAGAAAAAGAAAAAAAGAAGCAGAACAGGAATCAGAAAGGCAAAGCCTGAGGCAGATTTTAGAAGGCAGGAGAACGGGAGGTATAGAAAAGGCAGGAGTTAGAGCAAGAGGTAGGAAAAGAGGATGTAGGAAAAAGAGGAGGCAGGAGAAGAAGAGGTATAGAAAAGCAGGAATTGGATCAAAGAGCTTCTTTAAATTTATTTAGGCCATTCAAAATTTTTATTTAGTTAAATTTCTGGGGTGACACTAATACAATAAATTTTTTTTCTTCATGATTTGCTCTTTCTATCAAAGCTTTGCATCTTAATTCATTCCTAGATACGTAAATACGTAGATACGGTACCTGGAATCCGCTTATCGTGATAGGTATGTAATTTTAATTTGTGAAATTTATATTTAGAGATTTTAGTTCATTTAATTTTATTCTCCACTGTTTAATCCATGTGCTTAATTCGTTAGTTTCTTGTTGTTTTTACGCATTTACTGATATTGCTAAACTAGCAATGTCATCATTAGTAAACGTAGCCGTTTTGATATTAATAATTTATTAATATATCGTAGATAAATTGTAGATACAAGACCGGACCAAGGACGCTTCCATGTGGTACCCCTGATTTACTTTTCATTCAGAGTATTTCATCTTTTGTTTCTCACTTTAAAATATAACAGTTATGTACGATTCCATGATAGTTTCAAATTTTTATTGATCAAATAAAACATTCAACAAAGATTTGTATGGAATTACTAACGATAAGTATGACAAACAGAACTTGTGTTCATAAAATGCCACCAAAAAAGAAATAATTTAGGGTTAATAAATATGTGAACTGTCATTTTTTGTGACAGCCGCCAGAAAAAGGTATTAGTTATATCTTTTGGGTTACAAGTGTAGGTACCTACGTAGATTTCTCTACAAGTCATCAATGTTTAAATTCTATATTTATTTATCAGATTCAGTTAAAAGTATAAGGTGTTAATGGACAACTTGAAATGCAGCTTGATGTAATTGTTACAAAAGTACAATTATTATTAATAAAAAAAATAGTACCAAAGAGGCTCAAACAAGAGCGAAGTTTTTACAAATCAATACAACTCTTGTTTTATTAAATCATAACTGAAGTAAACCATACAAATTAAAGAAATTCCTAAACATTTTATGAAATAATAAAGAATTATATTCAATAACTCGATGAGTAAAATATTGTGTTAATTTTTTAGATCGTTTGCGCAGCAGTAACCTTTTTGGGAGCTTTTTACGTCTATGACTGCTTTTTTAAACCCCTCGTTCTTGGACCAGAATCTAGTCAGTGCGATTGCTGGAAACACAAACCGATAGTTAAAGGGTGTAAAGTTGATCCAAAAGCAGCATGTGCAAAACCGAAAACCAACCGTGTGTAAAATGAACAGTATATTATCAACAGTTACAAGAATACATTTTGTAGTTCACATCAATTTTATTAAAAGTTATTAACAGCATAGTTATCTTTTTTTGTCACACCCTGTGTAGTGTTAACTTTTAGTATGAAAAACGTACGTAAATAATATTTATGTAAAATTTGCGCAAAAATCTCAAATCTTGCTAAAAAATGGATGTCTGTACTATGCAACAGCTTAAAATAATCACCCTTTTTTTCGTACTTCAGTATTTTATATCTACTTATTTTTTTTATGATATTTTCAGTTTCTTCTGGCAACTAATGCTGTTTTCGCAGCTCATGTTCTTTATGACATGATTTGGAAAATTCTTTTTGAAGTCAACGACAATGATGATAATGATGACGATGTAGAAGAACTAATACACCCAATTTAAAATAAATATTGTTAGTGAATCAATTTTGTTTAATAAATAGGTATTGATGATAGCATTATTTGTTCCAAAATAAAATCTTTTATTTTCTTCCTAAAATTTTTAAAAATATTAATTTATTTCAATTCTTGTCTCAAATTTTCTAATCATTTTAATCAACAAAAATAAGTATGTATGTAATCTCTATACAGTATGGTTCAAATGAAAGGAATAAATTCATTATAATGGAAGTAGTTGGTTTTTCGAAAAAATGCTCGAACAGGTCAATTTTTTTTACTAAAAGCGCAATTTTTTAAATAAAATTCAATTTTCCCCCACTTCCCATTTTTGGGCAGTGACGTCATTGACAATTTTTTTAAATAGCAACCCCAATTTTATTTTCTTGATTTTGATAGATCTTGCAATTTCCTACTTGGAAACGTAATATTTGAAATATCTGACATAACAATTTTTTTTGAAAAAAAGTTATTTCAAGATCAGATACATAAATTTTATGTTATTTTGAAACACAATAAATTAATAAAAGATAATTATTTGTAATTAAGTGCTTAATTTAAAAAAATAATAATAATAATAATAAAACGAATTTAATGACAATTTCACAAATTCTTTTTATTATTATTTTTTTTATTATTATTTTGTTAGATTAAGCATTTAATTACAAATAATTATCTGTTATTAATTTATTGTGTTTCAAAATAACATAAAATTTATGTATCTGATCTTGAAATGACTTTTTTTCAAAAAAAATTGTTATGTCAGATATTTCAAATATTATGTTTCCGAGTAGGAAATTGCAAGATCTATCAAAATCAAGAAAAAAAAATTTAGGTTGCTATTTAAAAAAATTGTCAATGACGTCACTGCCCAAAAATGGGAAGTGGGGGAAAATTGAATTTTATTTAAAAAATTGCGCTTTAAGTAAAGAAAATTGACCTGTCCGAGCATTTTTTCGAAAAACCAGCTACTTCCATTATAATGAATTTATTCCTTTCATTTGAACCATACTGTAGGTAGAAAATATTTACAAATCAAGATCAATTTAAGTAGAGCCCAACTTTCTTAGAAAGGATTTAAATTTATAATCGACAGAAACTCTTATGCAGATTGTAAATTATTTTAGTTAATATTTACATTTCTGTTTGTATAGTCCTGTGATTGTAACCAAGTGAATTTGTGCAATAAAAATTGCACAAACGTCTAATTATGATGTATTGTATTCAATAATTTTCGGGGTAGTCATACTAAAATCTAGTGAAAATTCGGATAAGAAGGTATCAATATTTACTTTTTTTCTACTTTGAACAATCCTGTATATAGACCTTTGCTATAAAAACTGTGCTATCATGTATTTTCAAATAAACTATAGTAAAAAAAAATATTCACTTCTGGAACACTGTTACATGCATTTTCCTAACTGTTACTTTCATTACCTCCATGGCGTTGGTAACATCTGAAACATTTTTAATTTTTATCTTTAACGCAAAATTGCCTGGACAAACGAAAATCCCTAATAATAATCAATTATCAATAATTATATGAATGATAAAATTGATCATTTTCCCGGACGTGTTAAAAAAATACCACTCGGGTAGTTCTTCAATAATAGTCGTTATGGTAATTTAAAGGTAAATAATTTTCATGGTTAACAACACCCCATTGTTAGTGGGTGTAAAAAAGCCTGTAATTCTCGGACGTGTTATTATTTTAAACAACTAGAATAGGTATGTTCAGGATCGGATTCAAACACATTTTCTATTGAAATCGTCTTAAAAGTTCTAACTTTTTGTATGGATACAAAAAACATTATTGTGTATTATCAATTTATTAAGGTGGTTTGTTTTATATATTTTCAATAAAACAAAAGCAGCAGTGGATGTTAATCGATTTAGGAAACAGTAGTTTGTACAACAAGAGTGAATATGATGGCCATATCGCACGAAGACGAAAATTATAAGGCTCCAACCATACCCGCTGGTGTTCTCTTGTCATTGATCAAGTGCATATCTAGGTTATATATTCCGAATTAGTTGTAATCAGGTAGCCTAGAAGTGCTGTCAACAAGTACTTGTCAAAAATTGTTTACACTAGAGCATGTTGTTACGAATACATCAACATTTTTTAAAAATCTTTTATTATTATATTAATAAAATTACTTACTCTGCAACACTGTTTTTAATTTTAAATTATTTATAACATTTACTTATAGCCGACCCTGTGTTTGTGCCCACAAGAGATGACTGTCAAAAATGTCGAAGATAGTAACGTCTCTATAACATAATTGCCATCTGGTTTGTTGATTTTGGTTGGAATATTTACCTAGCGTCATTTGGTCTGTTGTTAAAAGACCACTCGAAAGTATTATTGAAGTTAAATTAGCATTTAAAATTAAATCTCAAAAATAGTTCTCATATCCAGTCAATACTTAATTCTTCTATTTAAAAAACATTTGTTTTTATTCAATAAGATACACGCAGTGGGTGTGAAAATGAAATGATCAAATTGTATATCTTCTCATCATTTATGACTTTACCCTTTATAATTATTAAAATTTACGTTTAACGAGATATTAATAACAATGTATATACAGATGAATATGCTTTATTCATAAATTGTAAGTGAAAAATAACAGAGGGTCGGGCTATGAGAATATTCCTCATTATGTTATGCCACGCGTGACCCCCTGGAGTGTTAAAAAATTACCAGTTTGCTATAATGACAAGGAAATTAAGTGGGAAATTTTTCTGTTACAATTGAATTTACTAAATCATTTTAAGCAATCCCAATGGATTTTTTTTGTTTTAGTTTTTTTTCCATAAGTTAATAAGTAATAATATTATTATTTTCAATGGCTTAGACCAAATACAGATAACACAAAAACAAAAAAAAATTCACGAATATAGTAAATGACATATTAAATGTGACAGTTGACAGACAGAACGTGACAGTTGACAGATGAAACGTGACAGTTAATATACAGGGTGTCTGTAAAAGGTCTTTACAAAAACATACCACATATTCCTTAAACCAAAATAAGTCGATTTAAGTAAAATTACCTTAGTACAAAGTTGTTTCGTTTGGGCTCCAGAGGGCCTTGAAGTTACAATTTTTAAATCGTTTTTCCTATATAAATTTAAAACGGCATATGCGATTTTGCTGAAATTTGGTATATTGGTAGAGTTTTATGTGGCAAAAAAATGGTATTAAAATTTTGTCCGATAATAATACATAGGCGTACAACTTGATTTTTTAAATAATTGCACCTTTAAAAATTCTACGCCAATGGAAGAAAAGGAGTTTGAGTATGAAATTTAGATTGCGCAACTCATTTACTTTAAAAAATGTACTCTTGATAAGACTCGATTACTCTCATGGTTTTGACGAAATTTGCGTTTTAGTCTTCAGTCGAAGTTTAAACCCTTATACCTACATAACCCGTTTGACACAATGTTCTTAACATACCTTGTGGAAAAATAAAATATTTTAGAAAAAATTACACTTTTTTACCTTCAGCTGTTTAGAAGTTAAAAGCAGGTTAATTAGGTGAAAATATAAGTGTATACTCGAGGAATAACTTCAAAAAATATTTTAACTGTCTATACTCTGTTTTTAAACTAAGAGGAGCGAATTGAAAAGTCCTATTTACACAGGGAAAAATAACTAAAAAAGTAACTAGATATCATTTTAGCGGTAAATTTGAATTTGTCTTGTATCATTTCAAGAAAAACATTTCACAACTTTGTTATGAATTTGAAGTCAAAGTTTTAGATAACCAACGAATAAAGATGACACTAAATTGTGCTCATTCCGTTTTTGATTTATAATTATTGTATTTTAGTTGTACTTTTATTTTTTCCTTACTTCGTCTCATATCGCAGCTCGGACCAGAATGTTGGGAAGAGAATCGCCCATTCGCCCAAGCAGCGCTCAAATTTCACAAATTCAGTAAATTGAGTAAAATGTCTCCCAACAAAATACAAAATAATTTACATTTTGAGTTTAACATACAGTTTTAATTCATTGTTTTATAAGTAACTGTGATTAGAAAATTATATATCTATTATAATAACAGAAAAGAAAGTAAATAGTAGGTTTTTCAATTTGATGGAAAAATTAGAAAAATAGGTATGCCAGTTCTATTTGTTGAAATGAAATTAAGAACCTATTATTACCTACCTATTACAAAACATATTTAGGAGGGACTGAAAAATATGTATTTGAAGAAAAGCTTATTTAAAATGAAGAATTTTGGCAGGTACAAAAAAATAAAGTTTATTTTTATATTTCTTTATAGGTATAGTTTAATTTGTAATATTTTTTCTTAAAATTAAACTACAAGATTACCATTAGTTGTATGGATTTCCTAATTAAATAAGGGTTCTTTCTTCAGGTAAAATGTAGCAAAGTTCTGAAGTACGATAGGATATGTTTGCAGACAAGTGTTTTGAACTGAAATAAATCAAATCTATACGAATTTTGTCTCCACTAACAAGATGTCATATTCAACAGTCGAAAGTGTAAACTTGTGGGCAATAGCTTATTAAATGTATGTAGAAGTCCAAGAAAGTGCAATGGTACCAGCTTTTACTATAATAATAATGGTTTTTAGCATTCTCCTGTTTTTTTGTAGATATGATTTATAATTGTTGCTTAAATTCCACATTGTGTATCAGAATGTCTTTGGTCTTCTTGAAAACATATTTTTATACAATATAAAGCAGATGGTATATTTTTTTGAGACATATCCTCAAGCCTTTCGAAAACTAAATGTTTATTTGCAGGTAAGATAATATCTATCTTAATTTTGTATGATCATTTATTGTATAGACAAATAATTAAATAAAAATTATTAAGGCATAAAAAAGGTAATTTGTAACTTTGTGTCAGCAGAAGGAGTTCCTACTCCCAATTTAATATATTTTTTACGAACAAATAAAATGTCTTTAGTATGATCGGTAGATATTTTTAATAATTCAGCACTACATATGTTTCAGAATCTTCTGGTGCAGTCACAGCTTTTCAAAATTTAAACAACATTTAGGGACATAAACACTTTAAAATGATCATGGACGAAACCCATATTTTGTGATAGTGTGTAGGTAGCTTACAACTAGTTGATTAAATTAAAATCTTCGAGCATAATGCTCGAAGATTAAAATACACGTTTGACAAATCTCTTTTACACCTTCGCAGAGTTTAATATGTGTAAGTGTAGTTATAATTTTTGCAGTCTATTTTATAAACTACATTTAGTTGAGTTGCTTTCTTGAGTTTGGGTTTAAAATTTTAAAATAAGGTTTCGTTTACGAGCAATTTTTACATTATATCTAGAGAACATTTTTGACACTTGTTTGGAAAGTCCTTTTACATATAGCAATTTAATGTTTAAAAAAGGGTGCCACACCAAATGTTACAGTAATAACACTTTATGCTTTTGACTATTTAAGTACCAAGCTAAAATAATAAAACAAGGTATTTGTTTTAGGTTAAATAATGAAAGTTTTGGAGGCCACAAATTATGGAAATATTCAGATGGCAATAGCACTTATAAATATATCCAAAATATTTTGTAGTTTTAAATGTTAATTAACAATTTTGTAAATGGTTTATTTTCAAATAAATAAAATTTACTTTAATATTTAGTTATATTTTAATCATTTTGATTAGAAATTCATTAATTTTTAGTTTAAAAAAAAAATTAGTAATAAAGTTGTATTTTTTTTTTATAGAACACCAAAAAAGCAATATTTACCAATTTATAATATTGCGGAAAAAATGCTACCATATATTCCTGAGGCTTAAATATAACGATTGAACCCAACTTATATCAGTCCAAAAGTGGATGATTTCAGAAATACAAAGTTCAATTTAGTTTTTCATAAATAATTTTTTTAATATTTAATGTATTTTTAAAATATTTGGTTAGGAAGTGTTTGTGGGGTAAAATATTTAAAGCTGCTCCCATTTTTATTGTAAAATTTAAAGGACGCCTTTTTTATAAATCCAATTTCTCAAAAACGGCTGCTCAAATCTACTCTTACCACATACCTTGCAGAACAAGTTAAACACAGAGTGGCGATTAAATGTGTGTAAGGTACAACAATTTTACAATAAAAATGAGAGCAGTTGTATTTTTTGTATACTACACTGTAGTTTTGTATTTTTTTTTTAATATGGGCTAGAAAAACAACATGAATAATAGTATCTTTATTTTGTAAATTTGTTATATTTTAATTAATAATAAAGTTTGAAAAATAAAACAAAAATACATAAGAGGTGCCTATACAACATAATAAGTGAAAAGACAAAGTACATCTTGACATTTACATTGAATCAGAAACAAAAAACACTAAGTACTCAATATGTTAATCTACATCAGAAGATTTATTTATGCCTCTATCAATTCTATGGGATTTAACTCGCAGTGATATGGGGCAGCCACTACACAACTTTATTGGTTTCTTTAGCCTTTACATCGACAACATTAAAATTATGTGCATCTCTATGTTGCCAAATTAGGTGTAAAAGTTGATATCACTTCATATTTAAATAAATTTAATATTTTTAGTTTTGTAACCATTCCTGTCAGATTTTCTTGATGACAGAGGAATTTTTTCAACTTTTCGACTATGATATGATACATTTTCCATCACAATCATAGCATAATCAGAAAACTTTGTAAAAAATGTAGAAAACCAATTCTAAAATACTTCGGATTTCGTCTCGTCAAGGTAAATGCATTTTCTACAGAATTAGCACCTATATTAAGGCACCTGCTTTTGGCTTTTCAGGCCTGTTGATAAACCTTATTATGATCTTCATCAAAGTAGAAGCTTGGCCTGTTTTATTTTCTATATTGTTTGATGGATTTTAAATCTACGTATATAGTGTTCTATCAATACACTTTGACAATTTCTTTTCAAATATCTAAAAAAATATATACATAATAAATAAACAGTACATTTGACTGGTCAAAGTTACAAACTTACTTAGTTATTATATCTCAAGAAAGTATATAAAGATGAATAATATATTTGTGGCAAATCTAAATATTTCAATTCTTGCAAAATTTTATTCCATAAATACTCTTTAGACTAGATATTGTTCCATTATTGCGGAATTATTTCAATAATCGGTAAGTAGTTGACTTTGACCTGTAAGAAAAATATTGATTATTTAATATTATTTTTAATTTGAAAGTAATGAGTAAAACTTACTGGTAGCTTGAGAAATTTTGGATATAACATCAACAATTTTGGTTTTCGTATTATTATCCAATACCTATTTGTACATATTTATTATTTACTGCTTTTCTGAGAGACTTGCATAGCCTAAACTCATTCGTTTTCGTTGTTTTGATGGACTCCGCGAGGAACTGTTATAATAGTATTCGATGTAGAAGGATCCATAATCGTAGAAATTCAATACAATTGCTTACTAAAGTTTTGAAAAGAACTGTTATTAAAGAAATAAAATAAAAAACTAAGTAATAATGATGAGATATCAAAGCAATAACAAAACTTAAATTATAAAATGTCAGAATCGAAAATAGAACTATCAACAGTAGCTAAAAAGTGATGTGTGAAACTGACTTCAATCTGACCAATTAGAAGTCTACAGAATTGCCAACTTAAATTCAAATCGCTCCTCTTAGTTTAAAAATAGAGTATAGTAAAAGACGTTGTACGCCTATGGATTACAAACGCTTTATTATTTTAATACTCTCTCATACATAAAAATAGACTATAGACTGTGGAAGGTATAATATAGAATATCAAACATTATAATATCTTCATTCCAGTTTATTTGTAATAATATAAATTGCTAGTTCTTTATTTGTGAATAAATTAATAATTGAAAAAATATTATTTATATTAATAAGAAAAGACAATCTGACCATTTATAAAAGTTATATCCGTGTCACAACTTATAAAAATATATTTTTCTCCGATATGACATTTTTTGATCATAGAAATAACACTTTACGGCCTAGGCACTATAAATCATTTTTACTGTCTAGACATTAAAAATACACTTTTCTTCTTTCTCTTTTGAAGCATCCGGTCAAAAAAGTTACTCTAATAAATTAATTACAAAGTTATTATACGTATATTTGTATAAGAATTGAATGTATATAGATATGAAAATAACGATTTGAATAAATATTAAAAATGTGTGAGTTATGTCCGTTATACTTTAAAAAAGGTTTTCATTTTAGTTATATATTTTTTAAACACACTGCATAAACAATTGGAAAAAAAGTATATGTTTCACACGGCCGAGAAACAGATTTACTGCCTTGGCTAGTTTTAATGCCTCGGCTGCACCTAGGCAATGTATTGCTAGCCGCGGCAGTAAATTTGTTACATCTCTTCCTAATTAAAGAAATAACTATTTTTGCCAATAATTGATAAAAGGCACGACATTTATTGGTTGACAGTTCAAATTTCAAAATCACTACCCAAAAAATTTGAAGACGTTTCCATGGTTACGAAAATCAAAGTAATGTTGATCCAAATTTTTACATGAAATTTATTGAAATAAATCGAAATACAACAAATTTTTTACTTATTGGCATTATTTTTATGACGCATTCTCATTCTATTGAGTTGACAATCTCATGATTTTTTGAAAATTACTGATTTTTAGCACATATTACAAAATTACTATTTTATGTCTGTTAATTTTTTAAACCTTTTTCTTATTTTTCGTAAATTTTTAAATATTTAACCCACAAACACCCCAAAACTTGTATTTTATTTTTTTTAGATCATTTCAAATGTTTTTATTTATTTAAGAACAACAAAAATTATGTTTCTTAGTTAGTATAAATAAAAAATAGACAATAGGAAATAATCATCTATCACCACATCAGACATAGATGTAAAAATTTACTTTTTTTTTAATGAAATCAAAAAATGTGTTATATTATTTACCGATAATCTAGTTTCCTATTTTATTAAATAAAGCGACCCTCAGTGATCGATCAAATGACACTAATGACAGTATCAAACAACAGACCGTCACCAAACGACTAAAAGCCACTCTCTAATAATTAAATTAACTGCGTAATTGAATTAAATGTCTCAACACACGCACCAAGACAATTTATTATAATATACAAATTAAACAAATTTGTATCTTCGATGGCAAGTCTTGCGTTAAATGGAAAAACTAATCAAATCAAAACCATATTTAATATTTAACACCCCTATAGACCATGAATACGTAATGAAGGGTGAAGGTGGGAGTTAGCCATGTAAAGGAACTGTTACAAGGACCGTTATATGTCGGGTTATAAGTTTAAAATAAAAAAAAAAAATAGAAGAAAGTTGATCAAGAAAGCTATTCAAAACGTCAATGAATCTTTACGGCCCAAACATGAAACCTATTGATTGGTAATCTATTTATTTAGCAAAGTTAACTTATTATATTTGCCTTTTATCTTTTGGCAGACACACTGTTAGGATTTCAATAAAATACATTTAGCAAAATATTGTTATGTCTTGTCTAGATAGCATAGTATACTTAGACATTTTAATTCGGTAAAAATAATAGAGTAAGTACTTCTTTGATCTGAAAAGAAATCTCCAGTTCCTGTCAGCAATATTGTTAATTAATATTACATTATCACGTGGTTTTATGATTATCTTGTTCATATTCCAAAGTTAGTTTAAGTAACGCAATACAAAAGATGTCAAATGTCAGAAATGTACACTATACGATAATCATGAGTCTGAGACTGCTGGGTTTCGAATCCCAGACCGGACCATGTGGATTTTTAATTAAATTGCATGGTTCGGTTTAGGATTTGATGTGTGGCGTATTAATAGAAATTCAATTTCTGTTGATATGACATGCAGATTAAAAAAATTCGCCATACATTACCGTCCCGATGATGGTGGGTGAGGTTTTCCGGGTTTTCCTCACCTGTAAGTCAAATGGCACCATCAATCATCTTTAAGTCGCCCCGGAGCGCCACGGCAAATAATAATAATAGCCGTCCCTTTCCCCGGACAAGCTCAGCTTTTGGGGTTAAAATTCACTCGTAAGGGGGTGAATTAGGGAGAGTATTATTATTATTATTATTATTATTATCAAGAGGCTGAGTCTTAAGCCATCCTGTATATTAATAAGTATAGAATAAAACCTTTACTAAAGAAAAGTGTATTACATGATATTAAAAAACTCGTATAGGTAGAAACATATTTTTCCATAGCATGTAATTTATTAAAGATTTTTATAAAAAAATTACAATTTCTTTTAGAGTACCGCATATATAAGCTAGACAAACCATATATTAGAAGAATGAAAAAAATAAGAGTACTCTAAATCTAAAATAAATTATAGTATAATACATTACGAGTATGGAAAGTGACATTTTTCACACGAGTGGGAAATATTGTCGCACGAGGCACAAGCCGAGTGCGACTAGCACACGAGTGTGGAAAATCACTTTTCACACAAGTGATGTATAATATTTTTCCTACGACGACAAAATAATTTCATCAAAAAATGTAATACCAGGTTATTGTTATAATAATTAAAATGTATTTAAAAAAACAATCAACAATAATCGTATTTATTCAATTGTCATATTTTCTAAACAAAAAAAAAAAAAAAAATAAAAAATAAAAAACATAAAAAAAAAATCTGGTTCCGCCAGGATTTGAACGCGGTCGCTCGCCAGGTCTCAAATGGCAAAGTTGATAAGTTTGACACTATATATCTTTATTCTTTTTAAAATATTTACAAATTATAAAATTTACATCTATAACAACATGTTCTATTCAAAGAAATCTTTGCAGAGATCATCGCCCGATGATTTCTTGGCTGATGTTCTGCCCTTATGCCTGTCTTCGATGCTTGTCAATGAAAACGCAGAAGTCAACTCCTTACCAAGTTAGGGTATTATTTGACTGATTTGGCTGTTTATGCGAGAAGCAGTTAGTGATCTTATTAATTGTTATGTTTGGCTTTAATTGCGTGAATTAAATGATCTAATCGGTTATGTATTTAACCAGAATAAAAAGCAAACATATATCTTAGTTATTTTAAAATTATTTTAATAATAATTGTTAAAGATAAATATATATGATCTAATTTACAACAATTTCAATAATTTAACAATCATATTGATTTTAGTATTAATATGGACATTACATAGATCAAAATAAAAATGATGTGTTTGACATTTTTTGACAGCTGCTGCGGAAAGTAGCATATTCGTACACGGGTGGAAAATAAATTCTTATTCATACGCGTGTGATATAGGGCACTTTCCATAGGACTATATAGTGTGATATGTGTCACTTTCCTAAGTGGTCGTAGGAAAAAAAAATTTCAGTAGCAAAATGAAAATTAAATCAAAGAAATAAATGGATAGGTGTGCAATAAGAAGAAAAATTACCTTTATTTTTGTAATAATAACAGTAATACTGGAAATAGTAGACATCAGAAACTTGAAAGATTTTAAATAAAAAATAAATTAACATTTTAGCAAGGACTAGATTTCTATCTTTGATTATTGTATGTGGCTGAGTGGAATGCAATTTTGTGACTTACTGATAGGAAACCAGTTTCAATCATTTATTCTATGTTTTCTTTCGAACAAATATGAAAATATAAATAATAATTCTTCTGTTTATACATTTTAACTTCACGCTATTATTTAATGGTATTTTTTTTATTATGACAGAATAGGTTAATTCTTCAAGGACAACTTATTAGATTTAGGCAACTTCTCATACATTTTCCCCTAAATACTGTTGCCTGTCTATATTTTAATAGTGATTTTGATTGATTATACTTATTTTTTTTTAGTTTGAGCGATAAAAATATATAATAATAATAAATTAATGTTTTACTTGTTTTACAAATCCATATACTTTTATTAAAACTAACATATATTTTTTAATTACGAATTCTATTAAAAATTGTATTGTCAGTATAAGCAAAAATAGTCCATTAGTACATAAATGAATTGGCGCTGCTGTCACGCACGAAGCGAATAGAAAAATAAAAGTAGAGATTTGGCAACAAAATTTAAATTTTCTGATTTTATTGGTACACGTCACGGGACATAGAGGACATAACATTTATAACTTTAATAACAATTATTTCTTCGGCCTGCAGTGATATCTATACGGCAAAATTTTGCTAAAGTAAAGTACTTTATAAGTGGTAAAGTTTAAAATTGAATAATAAAAAAATTTGACTGTTATAGTCCATTATAGCTAGGGGAAAGTGGTGTACATCCCTATTTGGGTAATGACGATTATTTTGAACGATGTTAGAAATTTAAATTATTGATTAATTAACTTATCTAGTGGACCACGCTTGAACGTACCTTGGACCAATAACTGTAACTAAAAAATTTTTAACATTAAAAACTAAAAAAAAAAAAAAAATATATTGATGGGTGTTAAATAATATTGAACTGTGTAAATTCTACAACTGTCTTTGGCCCAAACGAAATGGCGCTTGGAGCCATCTCGGGGTGCTCTGCAACTTTTTACATAAAATGTTTTTAGTATGTTTTTAATATTTTGCCCCTTGACTAAAGAAAAGCTTACCGGAAATTTATTTTTAATTTGGTATAACTTATTTGTAATATTGTATGGAAAATGTTTTAATTTAATTTGTTTTAGAATTCTGAGAAAGTTGAAAATATTTATTATGAAGCACGACATTTTATGTTAATCATTGATAGTTACAAAAAAATGTGAATACTTTTCATCCTACCCATCTGAAGAAACATTTAATACTCAAAATGACTATGTGCATTTTTTGATCTTCTTCATATTGTTTTTGTAATCACTGTGTGCGCATTTTCTCACATTATTGTGTATTTATTGTATTTTCGTATGACATTGTAGTATTTGCTTTTTTTTAGCCCTATTATGTCCAGCGGTCTTATTATGTACTATTGTGTACTTATTCCGTTGTTTCTCTGTATTATTTCCACATTTTTTTTTGCATTTAACACCTCTAGTAATAATCAGACTATTATCCATAATCGGATGTTATTCTAACGCACAAAATTCAGCAGTGTATTAGTTTTAGTCCGCCTCGAGCACAATGGCCACGTGTCCGGCGCACTGCACGTGCCTACGCCGTCGAATCCGCCGAAAAGGCGCTAAAACACGCAGGCGTTGCGACGCCGACGACGACGAGGACGCGACGCGGCGTCGATCCGTTACACTAACGAACCGTGAAGACGCGTGTTCAAACAACGTCCAATTACTTTGCGGTATCATTACATTGTAGTTGCACAATCAGATTTTTGTCTTCGGGGATCCATGAATCTTTAAATTGGATATTAACCAAATAAGCTTTTAAATATGGCGGATTTTCCCAGGCAATGATTTAATGAGGTTTAAGCGATTTGAATTATAGCAAACTGGATGTTAGATATCTGTCAAGAATCGTAGGAAAAGGAAAATATGTTAGTTGTGGAAATACTCAACTATACAAATAACTAGCATTGACAGAACAATGATACCTATTTAATAATAAACAAATGTATCAATAGGTAGGAAGGTAGACTCTGTTTTTGTTTCCTTTTCATATTAACTATTGTTTGATAATTATTATTACTATTCCTCATTTATTTTCATTTTTATTTAATTATTTTTTTATTGCTGCATTGTACTAACATTTATTTTAGAAATGATATACGCAAACTATTCAAGTTAAGGACCTTAAATTTGTGTGTGATTACTACATTTCTCTCTCAGAACCAATCGTCAATCTACCGCAAGGGTATTCAACTCTGAGTCAACTCTTAGTATTTCAAAATTTTGTATCTAAAGTTGGTCACATTGCGACTATTACTTTATGGAAGATCGTAAAACAGTTAATTCTTACACATACACATCTGACCATTTTTAAAATGTTATACAGGTGTCAGAACTTTTTAAAACATATTTTTGTACAGGGTTTTTGATTAAAGACTGTCATCATGGGCGTAATTTGGGGGGGGGGGCAGTTGCCACCCTGGCTTTTATGACTTAATCAACAAGGCGTAACGAACAACAATCTCATAGAAATAATAATATTCAGGCTAATATAGTTGAAGAATATTGTAGGTTTAATATATTTATTGCATATCTGGATCCCCTTACGTTGCGTACATCACGCTTTTTTGAAGAAGACTCTGTTAGTTTTTCCTTAAGCCTGTTACATCCGAAAAACGTTTTTTCACATTTAGGTACCTTTACATTAAGGTTTTTGTTTCTGGTAGAATACGATAGAATACGAGTGTGACAGAGGTTCTATTATTACTTTTTTTTTTATGAATGTTTATAATAATTTTTTCACAATACAGTTGCCTTACGTCAAGTACATTACTAATTTGATATAATGCGTTACTAGAAAACTTAATGTTTTTTCTATATATTATTCTTAGTATCCATTTTTGTAATATGTTCACTTTATCA
This sequence comes from Psylliodes chrysocephalus, assembly GCA_927349885.1. Taxonomy (NCBI): domain Eukaryota; kingdom Metazoa; phylum Arthropoda; class Insecta; order Coleoptera; family Chrysomelidae; genus Psylliodes; species Psylliodes chrysocephalus. The sequence continues at coordinate 8,253,596 of OV651813.1, forward strand.
AGATGACAATCATGAACTCCTCCCCATCCCAGCACACCATAAGACAACTGTGATTGAACTAAGGCAAAGTAAAGAATACGTAAATGATTAATATCTAAAAAATCTGTCAAATATCGAAATCGACCTGTTAAGCCTCGTATTTTATTAATCAAATTATCGACTTGTGAATCCCATCGTAAATGTCTATCAATGGTTATTCCTAAATATTTAACTGCTTTCTCTTCCGGGATCTCTGTATTGTTATATCAATAAGGAGATTGCCGAATCGAGGTAAGTTATTTACGTATGAAGTACGTAGTAGATAAAAGGTTTTTTTCAACATTTAGTGTAAGTTTATTGTTTTGTAACCATTTCTTAATTTGTTTGAAATCTGTTTCTGCAGTTCGCTTTAATTCGACCCAAGAATCTGCCTGATAAAACATCGTGGTCATCAGCAAAACTAAGGACCGCACCTTTGACGTCAAGATTTAGTAAGCTATTTATATAGATAATAAAGAGAATTGGCCCCAGGACTGTTCCTTGTGAAACGCCAAAGGTTACTGTTCTCGCCTCGCTCTTGATTCCATTAATTTCAACCTGATGTCGTCTATCCGTTAAATAACTTTTTAACAGTTCATATGGCTCACCCCTAATACCATAAAGCTTTTTCAAAGATTTTTGTGACAGATCGTATCAAAGGCTTTAGAGAGATCAACGAAGATACTTTTTTTATCAATTGTTTCATAAATTAAAGATGTTAATGCACAAATAGCATCCTCTGTTGATTTACCCGCTCTAAAACCATATTGATGATCTGAGATAATTTTATGTTTATTTAGAAATTGTATTAGACGCTCTTTAAAAAGTTTTTCTATTATTTTAGATAAAGTGGATAGCAAAGATATTGGTCGGTAATTACCGACTTCTAGCTTATTTCCAGATTTAAATAAAGGCTTAATCAATCCAACTTTTAGTGATTTGGGAAAAATAGCCGTTATCAAAACATTTGTTGATGATAATTTTTTAAGGGATTTGCAATAAGATCTGCGACCTCTTTTAAGGTCTCAGCTTTTATATCATCAATCCAGGCGCTTTCCTTGATTTAAAAGTTTTTATTGTTTTTTATAATTTCCTCTTTACTAGTGTGTGACAAAAACATGCTTTTTTCAAGTGTTGAGATTTTGTCTTTGAAATTAACCGGTTCTTCAATTTTTTTCAGCATATTGTTCTCCTCAAGTCGCTAAAAAAATTGTTAAATTCGTTGGCCATCTGAAAGTCATTAAGAATTAAGTCATTGTTTTTCGATAGTATTTGAGATATTTTTGTTACTGTTTGCTCTTTGCCACATATACTATTTATACAGCTCCATAGATTTTTGAGATGATTTATTATCACTTATACATTTGTTTACATAATTAGTTTTACTTTTTTTATTACCACATTAATAGGAAACCAGTTTTAATCATTAATTTTTATGGGTTCTTTTGAACTAAAAATGAAGAAAATATAAATTTAATTTTACGTTATTATATAATGATAATGTTTTTATTTTAACATTATTAATATATTCTTCAATGACAACTTATTAAGCTTAGGCAAGATCTCATACCATTTTCTCGTAAATACCTGCCTTTGTTTTATTATTGATTTTTTATTGATGTATACTACTTTTTTTTAGTTGAAGTAATAAAAATATATAATAATAATAATAATAATAATAATAATAATAATAATAATAATAATAATAATAATAATAATAATATTTTTTTCACTTGTTTTAGAAATCATATACTTTTATTAAAATTAACACATATATTATTTAATTATTCAAAATTGTATTGTCAGTATACGCAAATATCGCCCGTTAGTTCATAAAAGTTGGCGCTGCTGTCACGCACGGAGTGAATAATGATGAAAATAGGCCTAACTGAAAAATAAATTATGTTTTCTGTTATCGATGTTTTTAGTAGAGAAAAAATAAATTTTAAATTTGCGCTTTCCTAGTATTTTTTTGTGTTCATCGTCATGTTTGAGTGAGTTTTACGTTTTTGTTTTTTTATAAATTTTTATTTTTTATTTTATTATGTATCTCTTCTTGTTCATATTTTTCTTTTATATCACATCTGTTTAGTTTTTGTCTTTTTTGTTGAATTATTTTATTTAATAATGACTTGTTATGACAACTTAATTATCAGTTCTGTCAAATAGGTCAGTGGCATTGTTAGGGCTACTACTAAAGTTCCACTCCCCCTTATCTTCGCTATTCAGTGAGATATCGGAATAATTTTATTCTGTTTAAAAGACTAGAACAAATTTTCTTATGGTGGATTCAATTGTTCTGTGACGTCATGGCTTACTTCCGGTCTTTCCGGAAATAACAGAAAATCGATTTTTCTTTAATTTTAAAACGAAACCCTCTTTTTTTATTGTAAATTTAAATTTCTGGGACATTTTTGTATAATAATCGTGTATTGACAATTTTCTGTCAGCTGTCAAAATGGCCGCCATATTGGATAATATTTGTTCTAAATATGTTACTATTAATTCGTTTATGGAAAAACATATAGGAATGTATGAACTTTATAAAATCTTTTTAGGCCTCAAAATTCACATTGAGACCCATTTACCGTATACCAGTGGCTTATCTAAGCATTTTTATTATTAGCAAACTGTTTAATAATTCCATCCGCTTTTATCTTCGTTGTTAATTAAGATATTGGAATGAAAACTTATTTGTTTAAAAGCTTGGGATAAATAATCTCATATACTGGATTTAATTGGTGTGTGACTTCATGGCTTACTTCTGTTTTATCCGAAATAACAGACAATCTGAATTTATTTTTAATTTTTAAATAGAAACCCCCATTTTTATTGAAAATTTTAATTTATGGGACATTTATGGATACTAATAATGTGTTGAAACTTTTCTGTCAGCTGTCAAAATTGGAAAATATTTTTTTAATATGTTTCTGACAGAAAATTTTCAATACATGATTTTTATCCATAAATGTCCCTTAAATTCAAATTTTCAATAAAAACGGGGGTTTGTATTTAAAAATTAAAAATAAATTGTGATTTTCTGTTATTTCTGAAAAACCCGGAAGTAAGCCATGACGTCACAAAATAATTAAATCCATTATAAGAAAATTCTTTTATTTTTCATTTTCTTTGTTTTCCAACAAATAAACATTCTAAATTTATCCAAAATTTTGCCCCTCCCTATAGAATTGTGTAACGACGCCCATGACTGTCATATATCATTCCTTTTTCCTCCGTCACTCTAACCAGTACAGAGAAAGTACCAAGTATGAGATATCACTGAAAAAGGTAATTATGAAGAATTCAGCATATTACTAATATATATTCATAAGGGTTACACCTCATTTGAAAGCTAATTTTATTAATGATTCAACGCACTGGGTGCACCGTCAAATAGAGAAATTACCTATCAGGGCGTCTCGCTATTTAGGTTAAATTTCTAAGAATGGGACGTCCCGCGATTTAGGTTAAAATATTAACTATGGGGACATTACGAGCCCCTTCTCATTTCAGTTGGCCCACCTATTAATATTTTCTTTATATAACGAAAATAAGAAAGTATTAAAGATTACATGCTTTTTTTAAATCATAAATTAATTAACAATGCATTAATTTAGAATTATATTAGAACTAGAACTAGAAAACATCAATTTTTTTATTTATTTTTAAATTTATTAACACATGGAGCATTATTGCATTATTTCAACTTGAATTCAATGCGTTAGAAAATAAACCAAAATCGAGGGTAGCTTTGAAAAAATAACAAACAATAATGCAAATAACTGTCACAAGACAATTTAACCTCTTTTAAGCTAATTCTGTCTAATAAAATGGGTAGAGGAAAAATCTTTGACGAAAAAATACGTTTTCTTGTTATAAAACATTGCAATTCTGGAAAATCGAACTCGGAAATTGCAAATATATTAGATTTATCACGATATAGTGTAAGAAATATAGTTAGAAGATACAAAACTACTGGTTCAATCAGCCCAAAGCCCCGTCATGTTAGAAAAAGCAAGATTACAAATGCCGATAGACGAGCATTGAGAAGAATTATTGAAACTAACCGTCGTGCTAATTACCTTGAATTAAGTGCTCAGTGGAGTGATGCTGTTGGAAGACGAATTTCGAGATCTTCATGTCATAGAGAAGCTCGCAAATTGGTATTTGGGACTTACAAAGTAAGTTTATAATAATAAAAACAATAAAAAACATGGATTGAAGACACTAAAACAATCAAATATGTTTGCTTAAAATTGACAATTTTGTTACAGGTTAAAGAAAAACCATTACTAACTGCGAAACAGAAAAAAAATCGATTAAGATGGTCAAAAGAACATATGAGTTGGACTTCTCATCAATGGGATGCAATACAATGGAGTGACGAGGCCCGATTTGAAGTTTGTGTTGGAGATAGCAGAAGTCGAGTTATTCGCAAAAAACATGAAGCGTTCCATCCAGACTGTCTCAAAAGAAAAGTAAAATGTCCCGCATCAGTCATGGCCTGGGGCAGCATGTCATCTAAAGGAATAGGGAAATTGCATTTTATTGAAGAAATTGTAAATACAAATAAATATTTGGACATTTTGGAGGAATCACTTTTACCGACCATGGAATTATATTTGACATCAGGGAAATATTTTGTATTTCAACAGGATGGAGCAGGGTGTCACACGTCAAAAAAAGCTCTAAAATGGATGGAAGACTTCGGTGTGCCACTTTTGGAATGGGTTTCTAGTAGTCCTGATTTATCACCAATAGAAACATTGTGGCATGAGATGAAAAAGGTACTTCGAAAACATCCTGCAAGAACAATACCTGAACTTAAACAAAAACTTCAAGATATATGGGATTCATTTACACCAGAATTTTGCCAAGGCTTAGTTAATACCATGCCGCAAAGAATTTCAGCTGTAATAAAAAATAAAGGTGACGTTACTCAATGGTAAACTTTAAAATTGATTAACGTTTGATTCCAACTATTTGTTTATTTTTTTTTAATTTTATATTAAATAAATATTTTAATGTTTTCTACATATTTTTTATGATTAAACGATATTAAACATATTGTTCAATGAATAAAAATTGGAAAGTTCATGCAATATTTATATTTTTAATCTTTAAATACGAATTTCCTAAATTTCAATAGGTGGGCCAACTGAAATGGGAAGGAGCTCGTAATCAGCATTATATTGTGATAATTGATGGATAACACAGCCACACAAAAAAAAATCGGTTCTGGAGATCAGACCGTGTTTTTTACCTTATCACGTCAGGGTTTTGCCATAACCTCAAAAAACTAAATAATTGAGGTCTTTCAGCACTGTTTAACGCATTTATAAGCCTATGACTCAAACTTTGAATATCTAACTACTCAGATACCTACTTTACAATACTTTACAAGTTAGAATTATACACCAATTGATAATACTGTTAAAGATTCTTTAGAATATTAAAATTATAACAATATACGTAGTTAATATTACCCAAGTAACGGAAGCTGAAGTACTAACTGCTCTAAAAAAATTGAAACCTAAGCCAACAAGTGAATCGGATAATGTTCCGGCATTTTTGGTGAGAGACTGTGCACAGGTATTTTGCAAACCTCTTACTATTATTTTCAACCTTATTTTTAAAACTCAACAATTTCCTGAGATGTGGAAGTTAGAGTTAGTCCAATCTTTAAAAATGGCAGCAAAAATGATATATCCAACTATCGCCCTGTCACAATTCTGAACAATTTCTCTAAAGTTTTTGAAATACTTGTGCATTTCAGTTTCGCCAAATCACTAGTCCAACCCAACATGGTTTTATTGCTGGTCGCTCTACTGTAACTAATCTAATCTGTATAACTCATTATATTTCTGAAGTTTTGGATAGAAGAAGTCAGGTTGACGTTATTTACACTGACTTCTCTAAAGCATTCTATAGAACTGATCACAAACTTCTAATAAGTAAACTTTCAGCACTTGGATTTCATGGCTCCTTATTAAATGTTTTACAATCATATCTATCAGATGTTTAGGGCATAAATCAATGAATTTCAAACAAACATCCGGCGTCCCGCAAAGTTCGGTTTTATTATTTCTGCTTTTTATTAATGATATTGTTTGTAATTTTAGCGTCACAGATCTATTGTTTGGCGATGACCTAAAATTTTCTTATGAAATCTCTAGTTATAATGATTGTTTATTGCTACAAGAGAATCTTAACCGCTTAAACGAATGATGCAAAAGAAATAAGTTACCGTTAAATGTTAAAAAATGTAATGTGGACATTTACTAGAAAGGAAGCACCAATACCATATAATTATAACCTACAAAATTCTACATCAAATTGATCAGAACTGATTAAAGATCTTGGAGTTTTCTTTGATCCAAAATTAACGTTTACATCGCACATTGAAAAAACAACTGCTTCTGCTTATCGAATTTTAGGTTTTGTTATAAGGAGTATATTCAATGACTTTTCAACGATGAAAATACTTTTCTCTTTGCTTGTTTTGTCAAAATTAGAATATGCCAGTATCGTTTGGAGTCCGATATACTCCAATCACATTAACCATTTGGAAAGAGTTCAACGAAGATTTTTTAAATCAGCTTGCCTTTTAAGTGATGGTACCTATCCCATAAGAGAACTTCCTCAAAGTTATTATTTAAACCGTTTCAATACATGTAGTCTTTTAAAAAGAAGAGCAATGCACTCAATGATATTTCTGTTCAAGTTATTAAATAACAAGGTGGATTGTATTTCATGTTTGTAAATGTTAAACTTTCACATTTCTGGAGTTAATTCTTGAAGAAATCAACTATTCTATCAACAAGCACATATAACTAACAAATACAAAGCATCGCCTTTATTTCAAATGATCCGAAACTATTCGAACATTGAATATGATATAGATATTCTTAATTGCTTTGTTGCATCTATTAGAAGTATCTTTCTGTCAAATTAATTTGCGAAGTAATTATTAAAGGCGGAAATGGATGCATCCTTTTTTTCAGGATGCACCCGTGTCTGCTTAAATTCGTGTTTATTTAGATTTAAGTTTATATATGTAGTTATATAGATAAGAATAATCATTTATGTTAATTCCCAATTCTTGTAATATTCCTTTCCTTATCCTGTAATTAGGAGCAACCCTATAATAAAATAAATAAAAATTAACAGGAGTCTTTGTTCACAGAAGATATTGTTTTAGACAAAAGGTATAATATTGACTGACAAAATTATTCTTCACTAATTTATAATTCAATTTAATAAATAATTTATCGGTTAGCCAATAATTAGCGGTGATTTTCACTCGTTTTAAATTGTTCAAATCATAGCTGATGATAACAAATCAAATGTGTTATTTAAAAGTTCAAATAAATCAATTTTATGGCCAAGCTATAAACGTATTATTAAATCTGAACACAACAAAATAAATAGAAATACTATAATTATAAAATAAGTGATATTTTCTTTAATAGATGATACCCAAGTAAGCAAATTGACGTTCGAAATTGACGTATCCACTTTCACCACACGGGTTACTCTTTCAATAGTATTGGTTTACATATTGTTAGATAGCGGCTTGTCGTAACACAATATTTGCCAACCAATATGCTTGAAAAGCTAAGTGTCTATTAGTAACAGTAGTTACTAATTGTGGCAAGTGTATCCTTTTCTCGCACCGTTATTTGATCGCCTAACCCCCCCTATTATGGTCTCGATTCAATTTACTTTTAATAGTAAGAAGAAAAGTTCTAGAACAAGTGACTAATTTAACTTACATCAAACGAGAATTATTTTTATTTTTCATGTGGCGTAATTCTGTATTAAAATATTTTGGAACCGAAATTTTATTTGTGCGATAAAAAAAAATCGTGCTTATATTTAAGGAAATTGATGATTACAGCAGTTAGTAAACTACATGTTTAATTTTGTTTTCATTTTTCTAAGGACTGCTGCTATGTATTATTATGGGATAAGCAATTAGGCATTCCAATGACCTGTCAAAATTCTGACAAGTGGGAACTGACAGTTTAGGTATGAGAACACTATATACTCCCCCACCTCTTTTTCAAAAGTCGTCAAGAGTGACTTCGGAATGAAATTGTAGAAATAATTTTATGCATATAATTCATGAGACCGAAGGGCGAATATTTTGCTATCAAAAATTTCCTACCTTCCCCCTAGGGGCTAGTGGCAAGATTTGTCCTATTTAATTTAAAATTAACGGAAAAAATATGTGTCAAGAAGAAATGACAAGGACAAAACCAAAGAGAAAATGCAATCCATCAAATGAATGTCAAAGGAAAATAATTAGGCATTCCAACGATCTGTCAAAATACTGACAAGTGGGAACTGACAGTTCAGATATGGCAACCCTGTGGACCTGTTTTCATTGACAGGGTCAATGACACATATATAGTTATATAGATTGCTCAAAACGGGTCGTTTGCGAGTGGCCATATTGACTCATTAATCAGAATTAATTTAACAAAAATGTTTTTACAAACCAATTTTCAGCCTTTGAATATAGTAAAAAAATAATTACCGACATTTTTACTTTGATGCATAAGCTTATGTCTATTTTGAAAAACATGGATGATCAATCTATTGCATTAACCATGTCAAAGCACTAGGTCTACAGGGTTGCTGTATCATAACTTGTCATAACCCCACTGGTAGACATTTTGTTTGGAATGCCTAATAATAATTCTGACATGACAGTAGTTGGTGTTATGTCCACATGAATTTTGGATCTTTCCATAGACAACTGTGGTATAGTCTGAATAAAAGAGGAGTGCAGTAAAAGTGGGGGTATGTCACATTCCATAGGCGTACGTAAATTTCTATAATATAAATAAGGTCACGGTATATAATAGTATATTATGCAACGATCATGTAATGATGGTTATTAATACACGAGCATTAACCGGGATACGAAACGAGCCAAAGGCGAGTTTCGTATGGTTTATGCGAGTGTTTTAATAACCATTACATGAGAGTTGCATACGCTATTTTTTCTACACCCGATAAATAATCAAGACCTATAAATATTATATTTATATTGGTATTGAACACAATAACAGTAATTACTCGTATTTCTATAAAAAATTCTACAAAATTGTAATTAATGGTATTACTTCAGGTATTGGTATTTCCCTAGATTTTTGCGGTAAAATATTTTGTACTGTATTTTCTGCTTTCTCCGATATGTGTGGAGGAGTCTTCTATATCGCTAATATCAGACATTTTAATATTATAATTATCGAAGTTTAGCTACCTACGAAAATTTAATACGTTTTGACAACTAAAATAATTACATAGGAACCTAGGACAAACGTCAAACAGCATGCTTGATTGAAAAATTGTAGGTTTCTATTGATTAAAAATCTGTATCGTAATGAAAAATCTGTATCATAATGGGTATCATTATGAAACGGATTATGGGCATATAAGTGCATTATTATAATACGGGTGTAGAAAAAATGCTATAATCGCATTTCGTAGATTACATTTTGAATAAAAAGAGTTATATTCTTTACAAAAAATTAAAATAAACCTTATTTTTCTGATTGTTGCACTTCAACATTGAACGAATTAAATTTAACCATTAAATTTATACAACAAATCTTACCTCAGAGAATACAAAAAAATCGTTAGACAAAAACAGAGAGATGCATCCTACTGCGAAGAAATTAAAGATTTCCTGCAGGCAACGAGGCTTTAAAAGGCTCTCTCAAGAAATCCACACCGCAGTACCTATTGGTGCGCTTATCAAAGAGGATGGCATGGAAACTGCAGACCTCGAAGATAGCATCAAACTTCTGCTGTCAACACACTTCCCTGACTCGGTGATCACAGATTTGGCCGACTGGGCAGAGAGAGAATACACATCTGTTTACGATTGGCAAACTGCCAAAAACATTGTAGACGATGACAAAATTAGATTGGCAATATCTAGCTTCTCTCCATTTAAATCGCCAGGACCTGACGGTATCTTTCCAGTCCTACTTCAGTGGGATGATGATTACAACAACAATACTATACCTAAATCAACATGCGTACACCCCAAACAGATCTACTGATTCAGCCCCAGTTGCTGGCCGAATAGATAGATCACTGGACATTAAAGAGTCAACCTTGGGTGTTTTCATAGAAATAGAAGTTGCTTTTGATAAGACGAGCTTTCCCAAGATAATACACTCACTTAACAACAGGAATGTTCCACATATGGTTAGTCGGTGAATACACAACATGCTTTTAAAGCGAGCAGTAAACATAAGTGTAGAAGATGTGAATAAAAGAGGCTTGGTTGCAAGGAGATATCCACAGGGAGGGGTGCTATCACCTTTACTGTGAAACATGGTCTTCGACACCCTCATCAGCCGCCTCAATATTGACAGTCACTACACAATAGCGTATGGAGATGACCTGGTCATTTTGCAAGCAAATAAATTTTGAAAATATACTCTGCGAAAGAATACAAGTAGCTCTTATAGAACAGTGGTGCAAGGACCATTCACTGTCTATTAATCCCAAAAAGACAGAAATGGTCCTTTTCACAAGCAAAAGAATGAAAATGGAATTAACCCCTTACCGCATACTGTGCCAAATTTGGAACATGTGATTATATTATTATTTTCAAATACATATTCTGCTTTTAAACCGCTAACACAATCTGTTCCATATTTGTCACACTCGCTTCTCTACGTTCGAGAAAGTTTATGGCCATCTGGTTGTTATTTTGTAGTCAATGTAATTTTTTGTTCAGTCGCCGGCATTCACCTGTAAGGACGTATTATTTACATTGTTTTAGTGGCCATAAAATCTATAGAAACAAAACTTTACTAAAATTAAAAATATCTTCTTTTAGGTAAGTGTGTATAATTATGATTTTAGTAAAAAAATGCATTTGAACTTATACGCTAGTCCGCTACATGAGATTTGTTTCCTCGTGCCATATTCGGCACAATTTGAAGTAAAGGTAACTCTGACTAATTTACGTTTTAATTTTTTAGATGGATCCGAAACGGTTTTATGGTTATAAAACTGTTGAGATTCCGGAGATAGCAGTGAAGATGAGAATTTGTCCGATGATGATTATCGAAATATAACCTTTTCTCAAGTTCAAGTGGAAGAAACCAGTGAAGATGAGCATTCGGATGAAGAGATCGAAGTAAACAATATTGAAGAAACTGATGATTATTATGAAAGTGAAGACGACTTTTTTCATTTGAATTTGGATAGTATTTCCAATTTTTTCAAATGTTTTTTTACCGATGACATACTTACTTTTCCTATTGGATTATTTGACCCACAGGAGACCTCTTCCATATAGGCTTGTTTTTAAGTTTTGATAGAGATATCTTGCCAAATTTTTGTTACTGTATGTCAAGAATCAACCCATGTTTCATCTAAATAAAATACCTGCGTTTATGCTGATTCCTTGCGTCCGCTATTTTCCTTATATAATCATGTCTCCACGCAATGATTTCGTCTTTCTTTGGTGGATGGAGGTAAGCGTAAAGCCCTAAAATTATGTAGCAAAATAACTAGAGGAAAGCTTACTTTAACGGTTTGCTAAAAATTACTGGAAGAATAGATTGTTCTTCACTAGGATACCAGGAGTCGGTTCTATTAACTATTACCTACTCTTCTTTAACTCTCTCTTCGCCAACTCGAGTTAACTCTTTCCCCACCTCCCCTTTCTTCACAATTTTACCTCTTTACCCTTTTTTACTTTAATTTTAAGTTTCCATGGTTTGGTTTAGTACAATTTTATGGACTTTTCAATTACCACATCGCATTAGACAATTTAAGAAATATTAGAATTTTTTGGGATAATGGATTTATGACCTACACTTAAAATTAAATTTTTCTTTGCTGTCTTTGCAATCTTACTTAGTAACCCACATTTTTAGGTCTGATGATGGTTGATAGGGGCCGAAATTAGCCGTTGCTTGTAAAACAATAAAATTATGCAGAAAATGACTTCAAGGTTTATTTCTGGCCTTAATCCTGGCAAAAAAATAGTGCACACTGTAAAGGATGTTCTAGTTCTGTAAATTACCATGTTATTTAACATTGTATATGCAAAACATGTGTGTAAAAAATATACGCAAAACATATATGCAAAACAACCATATATAGGATATTTTTGACTACTTAGACCACTTAGATATACTTTACCCCCCATAGGGTAAGAACCCTACATGATTGATGTGTTAATTAAATAAAAAAAGAGGCTGTAGATAAATTGTAAACGTTTTATACCTACAATTTTTTCGTGGTATCGCTACTAAGCACACATGTCTTTTGTGGTCAAATTGGTGTTAGACTGACAACAGATAGGTACCACCAAACCCTTCTAGCATTATACAAAAAAGGCACTGAATTAGTATCACAATCGAAACAACATAATGACCGTCAAAATAGTAGGTGTTAATCTTTTTAAAATGATCTAGTGGCACGAAGATTGACGTGTGAATGGACCTGTTGACGCGAGAGTATAAGAAAGACTCGGCTAACAATACAGAAAGAAGATTTAGAGGGAAATAAAGACGGAATGACGGTACGATTTCTTAGTGACAAGAAACACCTTGGATGCTTCTTAAGGTGCACCTTTTGGTTTGCTTTTAAAATATTTTTTATTGGATAATGAGATAATCATCTCTAGAGTGAAAAGAGGATGCGGTTTCGAGAATTGGGATGCCTTTTATAATAATATTTGCATAAAAATTACAATATTGGCAAAATTCAATTAAATTAAGTAAAAAGAAACCAAAAAAGTCTGGTCCCTCGCCAAAAATAAAATTAATTTAGCCTTATACAGGGCTGTCCGGAAATTGCGTCTATATGGAGCTACCACAAATGTATGGACTCAAAATAAGTTGATTTAACCAAACTTATCTTCGTTTGGTCACTAGAGGTTAACAAAATTAAAAAATATTTGTTCTTTCTTTAATCTGACATATAATTCGTATCAAACCAAACTTTATCAAATAAGGAAGGCACAAGGCACTATTTTCCTATTGAGAATTTAGTTATCCTCTATAACTTTATTTATTAACTGTTGTAGTTTTATTTTTTTTACCAAATATATTAATAGTTATTATTATACAGGGTGTACCAATAAAAACTACCAGGCCGGATATTTTGGTAAGTAATAGAGATATTTAAATTCTGTAAAAATCCGTTCATAGAGCGCTAGAAGAGCTTCAGTTTAAGATATAAATTAAATTTAAATAGGTCAATATGTAGATGGCGCTGCGCTCAATATTTTTTGTTCGATGGAAGGATCGTTCTTATATAGCGCATCTTATAAACAATGCATTTTAAGCATATTTTGTTCTATAAACTAATTCGATAAATCTAGCAATTTTTGACATACAGAGTGAGTCACTCAAAACAGTTTCATCCTATTTTTCGGCATTTTCATTGAATTTTTAGAAAATGCTAAAATAGGTCGATTTTTATTGCAAATTGAATACATTTTCACAATACAGACATTTGTCATGTGTCAACCCCCTCCCTTCCACTTCTCCAACCCCTTAATTTTAAATAAAGAATGTACCATGTCCGGCACATCGTTGAAATGGTAATTTTATGGGGAAGTCAAAAATATGACTTTTTATTGCGATACTTTTAATTTTAGCGCCCTCTATCGGGATAAAAAAACCTGTAACGTAATATAAAGTGTGACACTTTATTTGAAAGCTAATTTAATTACTAATTCAATGCACCACACACCATTAATATAAATATTTCCATATTGCACTTGCAACAAAATAACGTTAGCAATAATGTTTAAAATAATGCATCACTAATTTTTAAACTATTGCAAGTGCAATATGGAGGATATTTAATTAATGTTATGTGGTGCATTGAATTAGCAATTAAATTTGCTTTCAAATAAGGTGTCACACTTTATAATACGTACAGTTTTTTTATCCCGATAGAGGGCGGTACAATTAAAAGTATCGAAATGAACAGTCATATTTCTAAATTTTCCATAAAATTGCCTTTTTAATGATTACTACACATATAAAATTTAAGCAACGCAATGTATAAAAATATTTCTAAATCCCCCATTAAATTACCTTTTCAATGATGTGCCATACATGGTACATTACCTATTTAAAATTAAAGTGTTGGAGAAGTGAAAGGTAGTGGGTTAACAAATGACAGATGTCTGTATTGCAAAAATGTTTTTAATTTGGAATAAAAATCGACCTGTTTTAGCATTTTCTTAAAATCCAACGATCAATGCTGAAAAACAGGATGAAACTGTTTTGAGTGACCCACTCTGTATATAAAAAATGGCTAGATTTATCGAATTATTTCATAAAACAAAATCTGCCTAAAAATGCATTTTTTACATGATGCTCTACACAAGAAAGATCCTCCCATGGAAAAATAATTATTGAGCGCAGTGCCATCTACATATTGATCTATTTAAAATCAATTTATATCTAAAACTGAAGTTCTCTTAGTGCTGTGTAAACTGACTTTTACAGAATTAAAATATCTCTATTACTTATTAAAATATCCAGCCTGGGAGTTTTTATTGGTACATCCTGTATATTTTCTTTTACTAATTTTGATATTTGTTAGTGTATTTATTTTACCTACATTATCCAGGTAACCTATATTTATTTTAAACTAATGTACTAATTTTATTTATAACCTAATTAATTTATGTATACTAAAATATTACATACTAATTTATATATCACATTTATTTATATGGACAATATCTGCTCACAGCGATATCTCAAGTTTGACAAACTGCTACAGCAAAATAGCCTATTTTTATAAAAAGGTGAAGGCTCACGAAGGTTCCACCACATTCCTCGAGTAAAAAACAATATGGCACCTTCACCAAAAGTTTGCAATTTCGTATCATTAATCGACTATTCTACTGTGATCCAGACTGTTGATCGGCGTTGGCCATAGGTGTTTCATCTACCATGGTCGTAAAATTAAGTTGGGTTTCGAAGGTTGACTTATTTATTAGCATAAATCAAACAAGTTAGGCCGCAAAAGACCCAAACAAGACAGAGAGGGAGTCAAAAATTACTCGCATTACAATACCTACGATTAAGTTTTTAATATTAAAAATCATGATTCCTATACTTACCTTATCTGTATACAAAGAGGAAAGTAAAACTGTTTTTAGGTAAATAAACCGCATTTAAAAGAAATATTTTGTTTTATTTTGTAAAGAAATGTAGTTTACAAATGCAATTAATAAATAAAACAAAAATTGGGCCAATTCACGGTATACAAGTGCCAGAATCTGAAAATCTACTACAATTTATTCTATTAAAGCTAGAAGATTTACTTAAAGTTAAAGTATCACTTACAGATATTGACAACATTTTTAAAATTCCGAGTAAAACAAGTTTTCTTGTCAAAGTTGAATTTACAAACTATCTTATAAAGCAAGAAATACTTCGCAATTGTGTAAAACTCAAAGGAAAAAATATTTTTATTAATCAAGATCTCTGTAAAGAAGATAGGGAAACACAAACATTTCTTCTCAAGCACCTTAAAGCAGCTAGAGGCCAAAAAAAATCTGCTAGAATTAAAAATTGGTCTTTGTTTGTTGATGGAGTGGTATACACCATTAATAATTTAAAGGAACTTGAACAGAACATTCAGGTAAACACTGAAGAACCTGCCACCCCGCAAAACTTAGCACCAGCTCTGGAAACAACAAACAAAAGAGCTAGAACTTCACCAGCTGATCCTGAGCTCGAAAAAATTAAGCTTCACAGGTCCAATTCAGTGTCAAGTGATAAAAGTGACAAACAAACAAGAAGTGGTATAAGTTACTAGTAATTTCTCGTGAAACCAAAGTTATCCCATCTCTATACGCGAATTTTTTTTTTAGTCTAATTATCTATTTATAAGTAAAACAGGTGTTAGCTTTAGTGGAATAAACTAAATTATAAATTACTGTTTATTTAAATTAATGTTTTTATTTTCTATTTGTCATATCAATTCTAGATCTGTGTTGGCTGATTTCTTTGAGTTTAAACGTACTGTTTGTGATATTTACGATATAATTACCGTCTCTGAAACATGGCTTTCACCCCAAATTGATGATGATTTTGTACTTCTACCTGGGTATAAATTATTCCGACGCGATCGGTTGACAAAAAGAGGAGGCGGTGTAGCCATTTATATTAGAAATTGTTTTGCTGGCTCTGTATTATCAAGTTTAAACCGAACTGAGTCTGAACAATTATGGATTTCAGTTATACATAATAAT
The DNA here is from genome assembly GCA_927349885.1 of Psylliodes chrysocephalus. Classification (NCBI taxonomy): domain Eukaryota; kingdom Metazoa; phylum Arthropoda; class Insecta; order Coleoptera; family Chrysomelidae; genus Psylliodes; species Psylliodes chrysocephalus. The sequence goes on from OV651813.1 coordinate 8,269,884, forward strand.
AATAAGTACGCTATTTGCTCAACTTACAGACCTAGCGACTTCTCTTTTGCACAGTTCTCAAACGAACTTGATGAATGTCTTAACTGGGTGGCAACAAGACATAATTATATTATAATTGCTGGGGATTTAAATATAAATTTTCTAGACCTTAATAATAAATGGTGCACTATGTTTTACTCAGTTATAAACTCATATAATCTAATACAAGTTGTAGACCAACCAACTAGAGGTCCTAATTTACTAGATGTTATTATTTGTTCAGAAATACTTTCTCCTAATGACATAAAAGTTTCCAGTTCTACCGTTTCAGACCATTCAATACCCTCATGTAACGTTGGATACGTTAAAAATAAATTAAAACCTTTTTTACACAAGTACCGCGATTTTAAAAGATTAAACGTAAATGAATTCAATCATGATTTGAATATGTGTGATTTTTCAGAAATCTACACAACAAACGACATTGACAAAAAAATTAAGATTCTAAATAACAATATATTGTATTTATTTCAGAAACATGCCCCTGTACGGCAAATAAAAATAACAAAAAATAAGGCACCTTGGCTTACAGACACAATAAAAATAATGATTAAATATAAAAACAGGGCATTAGAGAGATTCAATAAAACAAAAGTTCCTAATCATTGGGAGTATTACAAAACTCTAAAAAATCAAGTTAATTACGCAATTAAGAGAGAGAAAAAAGCATTCCTGGAATTTAAGTTAAGACAAAAAAGTAACATATGGAAAGAATTAAATAATCTGAACATAACAAAAAATAAAAAATCTACTATTCCCAATGAACTAAAAAATCCTGAAATAATAAATAATTATTTTATTCACGGTATTGGTGGCCTAGATAACCCAGACATACACATTTTAAATCATTATGAGTCTCATGTCCAAGAGAATCTGCAAGATTTTACGTTTACCGAAGTTAATGAATTAAAAGTATATGAAAAATTACTCTCCATTAAATCCCATGCTACTGGTCCGGATGAAATAAATATTGTAATGCTGTTACATACTTGCCCTACAATTCTACCCTACGTGACACATATAGTCAATCATTGTATCAATAATTCCACCTTCCCATCCTTATGGAAACAATCAAAAGTATTGCCGCTTCCCAAAAAACAGAACCCAACTGAATATTCTGATCTGAGGCCAATTAGTATACTTTGTACTCTGTCAAAGGCTTTTGAGAAAATTTTAGACGAACAAATTCGCTTTCATATTTCACAATTTGATCTTCTACCTAAACATCAATCGGGCTTCCGTCCAAAATACAGTTGCACTACAGCGTTACTTAAAGTATTAGACGATATTTACTCGTATATAGATGCTAAAAAATTATGTATACTAATTCTCTTAGATTACTCAAAAGCTTTTGACAAAATAAATCACTCTTTACTGTTAGCTTTATGTCATTTTATGGGATTTAACACAGCCTCAGTAAATTTATTGAGCTCTTACCTAAATGGAAGATATCAAAGAGTTCAAATAGAAGAAAAAACATCCAATTTAATACATATTACACGTGGAGTACCGCAGGGATCTATTTTAGGTCCTCTCTTATTTTCAATTTATACCTCTCAATTTTTTAAATATCTGAAACACATGAATTCTCATTTCTACGCTGATGACACTCAACTCTACCTTGACTTTAAAGAATCCGAATCGAATGGCGCTATCACAAAAATCAACGAAGATCTGCAAACTATCTCGGAGATATCTAACAAATTTTGCTTAACAATTAACGCTACAAAATCCAAAGCTATGCTTTTCGGCCGTAAACAAGTTAAAAATAGAATTAAAAATATTCTAAGGGTAAGTATTAACAATGAATTTTTAACATTCTCAGTTTGTGAGAAAAATCTGGGCATATACATTGATGAAGATTTATCCTTTGCGCAACATATCTCTTCTATAATAAAAAAATCTTTCTGTAATCTAAAGTTAATTTATTCTAATCGGGAATTTCTCAACAGAAATACCAAAAAGTTGCTTTGCGAAAGCTTAGTGCTGTCTCAGTTTAATTACGGTGACATTGTATATGGGCCTGCACTTACACAATTTCATAAAAACCGTTTACAACGAACTCAAAATGCGTGTGTTAGATTTATTTGCGGGGTTCGTCGTCGTACCCGTACATCTCAACATCTGGCTAGTTTGGGATGGCTTAATCTAAATAATAGGAGATTGTTACATGCCTATGTCCTGATCCATAAATTATTGTTATCAAAAAAACCTGATTATTTGTATGAAAAAATAAAAAGGAGATCTGAAGTCCATAATGTTAATGTAAGATTTAAAAATTTCCTAACACTTCCGAAACACACTACAACCTTATTCCGACTTGCTTTTCGTATTTCACAGCCAAATTATTTAACCTTGCCCCTAAAATATTTAATATCACATCACTCTCAAGTTTTAGAAAAGTAGTCAAAAACCTTTTATTTAACGGAGATATCACTTACAATTTTTAATTTATATTGTTAATTAAATTTAGTTTAACAATAATATTTCATGTTATTTCTATTTTTTACTCGTCACTATTGATTAATAACTACAATAACAACACAGATCTAGGATTTATAAAATTTGACCTTTGTTTTTATTATTTCTAAGTCTCCATATTAATTGTTTGTTTGCTTTCTTATTGAAAGCTAGAATTTCACTTTTTTTCATAGAAAATCTGTATGCATTACTTAATTATTTATATTTTTCTGGGTTGCGTGGAAGAGCGCTGCTTATTTGCTGGCTCAATCTTTGAGCTCGCCAGTAAGTGCGAACGTCGCCTTTTGTCTTTCAGTATTTTTTTTATGTATATTTATATAATTTTGTATAATAATTTGTATGTATTGAAAGCAATAAAGTCATTATTATTATTATTAAGTATCGTTCTCTAAGGCACACCCCTAGAAATGGACATTGGGTCACTGAGAAGGTTACCTATTCTAACAAACTGGGTATGCTGCGAAAGATAGTCCTTGAAAATGTCCATCGTTAATTCTCTTATGCCTATTCTTTCTAATCTATCTAATAACAATCTGTGATCAACATTGTCAAATGCCTTGATTAAGTCTAAGAATATCGAGGCATTTTTTATTGTTATCAATACCATTAATAATATTTTGTACAAAGTCAAGAACCGAATCCTGACATCAAAGATATTTTAGTTAATATTTTATTTTGTTCAATAAATTATAACTACCTTTTTTTTTCAAATAGATATAAGAATACGAATACATGTTTGTAACCATCATACGCAGTGAAATAGCCCGAGGCCGTGACGTCACCGCGCTAAGACAGCGCATTATATAAATGATTATGTTCTAATTGTAGCCGAACCAAACCAAACCATCCGAGTCCAATTTGGCGAATCGGCTGAGAGATTAGCAATCGAGTGAATGACACGTTGATCGGCTTAGCAGTCACCGCTTATACCGACCGAGCGGGATTAACGGACTTTGTTCGTTCTCTCGCATCTAGCATCTCATCTCCGGCAACCCTTTCCTATATCTAGCAGGACTTGCAGGACCATTCTTCTCGGCTACAGGGTCGTTTACGAAACAAGTTAATGATGATACCCAGGAACTAAAGGCATTTCTGTATAACCATACTACAACATACTTTGTAACGGTATTGTGTACTCCGGTGACGTCACACCATATGTCAAATCTGTTTATTCCAAATTTGAATTACAAAAAAATTATTATATATTTTAATTTTATTATTTCTTTAAATTAAATAAGAATAAAGGTTTTATTAAGTATTATTTGTGATAAAATAACAACGAGGCATTCGTCTTACGTTTTCATCTTTATATTTTAATATAAATAACTGTAGGTATTTAATAAATCCAGTGGATATATCTAGTTATTTCAGCGCCCTGTATTTCAAATTTAATTTCTTTGATATTGAGTACAAAAGTGTTCAAACAAACAAAATAAACCCTAACAAAAAACTTCAAAATTTTTCACGCCTCGCGCATGCTCGATATTTTTACATACCACCGTGGTTGGAAGGAGTTACATGCTTTGGTAACATACAAGGTGATCAACTTATATTCTGGAGTTTGATATCTCCGTTGTTTTGAGAGATACGAACAAAAGTTTTAAATGCAAATTATAGATAATGTTCAGCTCCACATTTTAAAATTATTTCGTAATATACAGAGTGTTTCATAAAGTCACAGCATACCAAAGTTATGTTTTTTTAGTGGAACACCCTATATGTTATCTCGAATTTGAATTTCACTCATTTTCCCCATTCCGGCAATATAGGGTTTTATCAGGTTCCACAGGGTACTTTTAAATAAATGGCCACTTTTATGTGAAAATCTTAATGGAATCGTCACCTTGTATTATTTAGAATCAACAATTGAGGGTTAATATCTCAAGGCCAGAATAATTTCGTAGTAGTCTAGTTTTATTGCAACTCATTATATTTTTGATATCTTTCCTTTTGTGTACATGATTTTCTCGGATCTTATATCATTTTCATAAACTACTTACAAAATACTTTTACTTTCGTTAAGCATTCCCTATACCTAAATGTTACAGTATTCCGTTTGAAATAACCGAGAAGATCATGGTCGTGAGTTTTGGGTTACCCTGTTTATAAAATGAAAGAGATCAAAAATATGATGAGTTGCAACAAAACTAGACTACTACTAAATTATTCTGGCCTTAAGATATTAACCCTCAATTGTTTATTCTAAATAATACAGGGTGACGATTTCATTATGATTTTCACATAAAAGTGGCCATTTCTTTAAAAGTACCCTGTAGAACCTGATAAAACGCTATATTTCCGAAATGGGAAAAATGAGCATAATTCAATTTCGAGATAACATAATTTTGGTATGCTGTGACTTTATGAAACACCCTGTATATTACGAAATAATTTTAAAATGTGGAGTTGAACTCTATCTATAATTGGTATTTAAAACTTTTGTTCGTATCCCTCAAAACGACGGAGATATCAAACTCCGGAGTATAAGTTGATCACCCTGTATATGACGTCATGGAAGATAGAAGTAATTAAACCGTATAAAGAGGTGCTCTGGTAAAATAATGTATGTTTAAGCTTATAAAGAAATGCCGCTACGTTTGCTTTTTAAATCGAGGTTGACTTTAAAAGTCAAACATCGTTCACTCTGTATAGTAAAACTGACAAGTATTTGCAGGGCTGACAAGAGGGGAGGCAGCCGGGACTAATTCCCGGGGCCCGGGCTCAAATGGTGGCCGGCAGTGGTATGGGGGGGGGGGGGGCGCTAACTGTGCCGAGGTTTTTTTCGGGAGTTCGACACAAGAGGGGGAAGTTTTTGGCTGAAGACCTTTTGTTTTTTTTTTTAGTGAAATTCAATCAAGTATAGGAGGAGAAATTTTTGTTTGAAGACTTTTTTTTAACGTTTTTATAAAATTGTCGAGGGGCCCGATCTGGAGATTTGTCCTGGGGCCCGACCTGGCTCTTGGCGGCTTTGAGTATTTGTTACATAGTGGGACATTTGAATTTACCGTTGAACTGTATTAGTGACAAGGGACATTTCAGCGGTTAATTCAAATGTCCCACTATGTAACATGCTCCCCTTTCGCTTACAAATTTTTTGAACAACTTTATAACTTAACGTATGTAGTTCTTCAGGTAGTTTGGTATCTTGGTTCCTCTAGATGATCTCAAATTGGCTTCTGGTTTTGTGTTTGTAGTTGTATTTGACATCTGCATTTTCTTCTGTGTCTCATTTTCCAGTGAGTTAGGTACTGGTTTCAAGTGGACTTTGTTTCTTCGATAAACAGCTCCAGAATCAGTTTCGACATGATAAGAATCTGGTTCAGTGGCTGTTGAGATTACCTTGCCCGGAGTCCATTGATGCATGCCCTGTTGTATCACTATTTTTTAGCCAGGATGCAGCTTAGGTGCCATTTTATCTTGTTTCTTTGAACTTTGAATCATATTATCTTGCTTCTTATATGAGCGTTCAAAATTCGGTTCAGTGTCAAATTTAGGTATCAAGGTTTCTTGGGGTATTGACAGAGTAGTATTTAACTGTCTACCCATGAGATTTTCTGATGGTGAGAATTTTCCTTGTTTAGGAGTTGTATTATGTTCCAAAACCATTTTAAATAGTTCAATCTCAGTATTTTTACATTTACATAGCATTCCTTTTACCGTTTCAACAGTCCTTTCCACTAGTCCATTGGACTGAGGATACAATGGGCTGGAAGTTAGCTGTTTGATCTCAAGCTCGTTGAGGAATGTTTTAAATTCTTCTGAGGAGAACGCAGGTCCATTGTCGCTCATAAAAATTTGTGGAATTCCATGGTGCACAAAAATATTTTTTAGAACGGATATTATAGAGGGAGCAGTTTTTGATTTTAGTTCAGTCACCGTTATGAACTCAGGATGATAATCAACAGTAATAAAATAATCTTTATTATTTATGTGTGCAAAATCTCCTGCAATTTTATACCAAGGAAGTCTTTCCACTTTGTGAGGTATCAATTCTGATGGGCTATTTGATTTGGAATATTTTATGCATGTGGGACATTTTTCTATGGTTTTTAATATATCTAAATGCATTCCAGGCCAATAAAAAGCTTTACGAGAAATACACGAGTGCACTTTGCGAATTAAATTAGTTTCAACTGAAAAGGTACAATAAATCTATTACCTTTGTAATGGAGGCCTTCTTGTACTGCTAGCTCATTTTTGAAATCCCAAAACGGTTTGGCTGCTGACAAGCAAGTAGTTTTGGGTTCGGGCCATTCATTTTCTAAGTACTGCTCATAGCCCTCAGAAGGTCTAGATACCGCATCGTAAAAACATTTTGACCCCCCATATGATGGGGGTCATGATAAATAAATGTCAATAAATTTTAAGTTGGCACTACTGACAAGACAGAATCGGCGCAAGTTTAGTAATAAGCGTAAGATCGGCGTTCGACGTATATAATCGATTTTATTATCTGTTGTGTTGTTTATTTTGTTCTTCTAGTAAAGGTTTTATTTAAAACATTATTTTTTAGTTTAGTCGTTTAGTGTTTTATTTTAATAAAAAACATTTGTGGTTTGGTGTTAAATTTTTACAGGATTTTCAAAATCTCTTTTTGTTTTGTACGTGAATGTAACAATGCATCTAACGGTAGAAGATACAAGGTAGGAATAACATTTCATGTGTAAGTTTTCACAAATATTTGTGAATTTACAAAATCAAATAATTTGTATGTTTTGTTGTAGCATACCAAAAAATGTTAGGAAAGAATAACTGATAGCCATAGGAAGACCATTGAATCATTTTGTGACTTTAGTATAAGCCCAGAAAATTTGGGGATACTAGCTGAAACGGCAAATGTGTTATTGGCTCCTTGTTAGTGACCTATTGTACAATTTTTCCAACACAAGTTCCATGATCCTTTGAACTTGACTGCACCGTACTGATGAAGACCAATAGTCAGAAAAACGTGTCGACCGTTACTTCTTTTTTACTTTTTTTTATTCGGAAAATGTCCACTATTACTACCTTGATACAATAATATTAGTTCCGTTCTAAGTAGGTACATATTATAGTTTGTATGTTTTATGCTTTATTTTATTTTATGTAATAAATGATAGGAAATATACTTTTATAGTAAATAAATTGATTAAAGCAATATGTAAGAATAAGTTTATCTAAGGATTAAATTGTTATAGCAATTTTTCATATCCATTGTTTATTAATTTGTTTCATTTAATTCTTTCTTATTGAGTTAGTTATTTCATATAAATATGCGATACTTGTAAAATGTAATATTTTCTTTTAAATAGGTATATATTATGTTCGTATAAAATATTGTTCAGTTAATAAAAACAGAAATATTTCGTCTTTTATTCAAAAGAAGTTTGTAAATTTTTCAAAATATATTTACCTACCCCAAAAACAGATTAATAAAACCAGTTAGTCATATACACATTTTCTATATATTTATAGAGGTACTTTTTAAATAACTTTCAATACATTCGAAATCTGTGGTTTTATTAAACTCAATGTAACAAATAATAATAGGTATTCTCAAAAATATTTAAAAATAAAATCGAGATGGGACTCTTGTATAATTTAGTGACTATTCGCCTATGGTTAGTGCACTGCTGTATGTCCCTGGGTTTTCTACATTAGAACAATACTGCTTCTCCACTCTAGCAGTATTTTTTGCATCTCAGATTATATTTATTAAAAAACCAAGGAATTGTTTTGGGCCTATTGCTGTGCCCTTTTCCAACATTCCCAAAGTTTTTTTTTTTACTTTCTGCTGATTGGATCTCCGATAGCGACAACTCCATTTCTTGTTCCACTAGTTTTTTATCAAATTTTTTAAATAACTTCTATATATTTATCTTTTGCAATGACTTCGCTTACCTGCTTCATAATCTCTTCCCTATGCCCCAATTTATCTAACAGGTGAGATCTTATACTCGCTCTATTAAATCAAATTATCATTATAGTTTATTTAAAAATGCTTGGTAGCACAGTTTATATGGCAAAGGTCCATATTTTTATATAATTTTGCTATTATTCATTTTTAAATAAACTATAGGAATAGGAGTAATCTATTAGTTTTTCTAAAAATACCTTGTTACCGATGTAAGTATATCTTTCCCTAGTTAAAAAATTCGAGTTTTTATTTTCATAATATAATATAAATAAATGACCGGTTAACAATCACATTCTTTTAAATAGTACATTTGACATTGAAGTAGGTATTTTCTCCATATTGCCAAACAGGAACAGATGGTTTACTTGTAATTTGAATTATATTACATAAATCTCACTGAATTTCTCTATAATTCTCATAGCAATATGTACACAAACCACTTATCCAATAATATATAACCATGTAAAAATAACATTTCAAGAACGAGAAATTTTATAAAACCGGTCCTATCTGAACAGATCTAGGAAAATCAAATAGGTTTGTCAAAGTTTTGTTCTTAATTTGAAATTAGAAATTGTGCGTCTCACTCACTTATAACTAATAACAAAGTGCAGATTACCGGTGTTCACGTATTACAGAACACACAAACTAAAAATCAGTGTAGCCAAAACATAAATTTACCTAACATGGCGACAAGCTTGAATGGGGTCATTTTTTTGTATTGACAGTATACGCCAAGCGGTATCTAGACTTTCTGAGGGCTATGGTACTGCTTTACAACTGACAGTGCTTCATATTTGGCCGTTTCATCTGCCAAACTTTTCAGCTTTTCTGGGGAAGCTGTCATAACTGAATAAATTTTCAGATTCTCTAAATAATCTGTATTTATATTATTTTCTAGAGGACTACGGCTTAACATATCTGCAATATATAGGAATTTAACAGGGAACGTATACAATCTTCGGGTTATATTTCAGAAGTTTTAATGTTAAGTTTTGCAATCTGGGTATTGGTTTCTTTAATAGACCCAGAAGGGGTTTGTGGTCGCTCTCTACTGTGAAATTTTGGAAATAAATATAATATTTAAAATGCTCACATGCTGTAACAACTGCCAACAATTCCTTCTAAATTTGGCTGTACCGTGTTTGAGCTAGTGTTAGAGATGCTGATGCATATGCTACTTGGCCTTTCATCTTGGATTAATACACTCCCAAGCCATTTTGACTCGCATCTACTGAAAAGGTTACTGGTTTGTTGGGATTAAATAAAGCCAAGATGGGTGCAGTTGTTACACTATTTTCCAAATTTTCATAACATTTTTGATGATTGTCATCCCATATAAATTTATTGTTTTTCTTCAACAATTGTCTTAAAATACTAGTTTTCTTAGAGAGCTTATTGATAAAGTTACCTAAATAGTTAATAGAGCCTAGAAAACGTTGTAGTTCATTTACATTTTTTGGTGGTTTCATATTATTGATTGCATTTACTTTAGCTTTAGTAATTGATATGCCTTCTGGACTAACGTCATGTCCTAAGAAAGTAATCTTACTTACTGCTGAGTATTTTCCTTGTTTAATTTTAGGTTGTGTTTCTTGATTTTTCCAAAACTAACCTTAACTTTTCATTATGTTCTTCAATACTTGATGTTGTAATTAGTATATCATCTAAATAAAACTCCTTCAATGCCTTCTAGGATTTGGTGAATAGCTTTTTGCCATACCTCTGGAGAACTGTTTAAACCATATGGAAGCCTCCGAAATGAATACCTTCCAAATGGAGTTGAAATGGTACATGTGTTTCTATCGCTTGCGCAGAAGGGTCTGCTCAATTGTGACATTTGAGATACCGCCGGAAGTGTATTAGTGACAAGGGACTTTTCAGCGGTAAATTCAAATGTCCCACTAAGTAACAGTAGGTATTCTTCTTCTTTAAAAAAAATGTAACGATGCTACATCGCTTGTTATAATACTAATTATTTATTGTTGGCATCCCTAATTTTTAATCAGTTAGTAATTTATATGTAATATTTACAAAAAATATTTTATTTTGTCGTTATCATGATAGGATTTTCTTTAGTAGGTACCTATTTCTAGTACTGATATCAATAATACAATAATACAAACTATCCATATAACTTTAAATTGTATGTAGATTCCAAATCACCCTGTAGATAGTTCGTAACCCCTTCGGCCGGCAGAACATTCCAAGCGCGAATTCCAGTCTTCCACGGGCAGTAATCCAACTAGAACACTCGACTAGAACATCGGCTTTGCCTAGTTTTCAATTCGATTGGCCACCAACTTCAGAACCAGTTAATCTACGGCCCCGAGGGGCATTAGTCAATTATTGCATGTGTTTGTGACCAACCCTCTTTATTTATTACTCCGCTCCTTGCCCTACACACGAAATTAACTTCAGATTATAGACGCAGATAGTGAAATTGCCAGTGAAAGACAAGTATGAGCGATTAAATGATTTATTTGATTTTATTACACTAGTTCTTCATCAGGGAACGTATTTCGTTAATCGATATTAAAACTAAAATAGTTGTCATTTCAAAGCACTCTATCAAGAAACTGGACCTACTCGTCTTAATGTAACTACCTAACTCTCATTTTAACCTACAGTATGTTCGCTATACTTACGCGGGTTTCGGATTAAAATTTTTATGAGTATTTCCAGGTAAGTACCCGAAAGTTTGACCTGTTCTTTGGGGAAATATCAACTGGTTAAATGAAATGAAAAATAATGTACAACTTTTTAATTAAATAATAATGGAGAATCTTTTGTATAATTGAGAGCAGAATTAAACTTCTTCATTAATGGAGTCTAATGTGGCTATTATAAACCTAATAATAATTTTATATTACACTTCACACAGAAAATATGATCTATGTATAATAAAATATTTTCTAACATAAAAATTTGTTCCATGAAAATCAGTCATTATCATTCAAAATATCATAATCTACATCATCATCACTGTCATCACCATTAATTGTTATTATGATTGGACTTATTTTGTTCATTTTATTTTCACGAGTCCTGAGTCCACCAATCTTCTATTAGTTTCTCTCACTTGGATATACAGTTCCGCCACACTTCTGGAGTTGCGATTGAAAGTGCTTTTCGCCAAGTTTCCCGAACTGCGTCGTCACTATAACCATTAGGCCCAATATGGTTGTCATAATATTGTTTTGCTATTCCCCATATATATTCGATAGGATTAAACTGGCAATGATACGGTGGCAGACGTAAAACTTCAATAATCTGATCCACAACAAAGGTTTTTGGTTTTGCGTGTATATTTGACAAGCGTAATAATTTTGATTTTAACATATATTGAGGAAATTGTATATGTTCCTTTGTCAACCATTTTTTAATTTTATCAACAGTCCAAGAATTCGTTGGACTTTTGTTTAATACTTCAGAATGGTAAGGTGCATTGTCTAAAATAATTACGCTGGGCTCACTTAAACCTGGAAGAAGTTTTTCATGCAACCATTTTACAAACATTTCTGTGTTCATATTATCGTGATAGTCACTGGATTTTGATTTAGATGAAAATATTAAATCTGCACCTTCTATAAAACCCGATTTCCCTCCTGCGTGTAAAATTATCTGTCGCTTCCCTTCCCCTTCGGTTTGTTTGATTGACTTTACGTTATCATCTTGCCATATTCTCTTGGTTACACCCCTAGAAAATATCCATGTTTCGTCTAAATATATAAAATTCGCCCCTTCTTCTTTACATTTAGAATATTATCTTAGAAAAATAATTCTCTTGTACACGACAGAACTTCTTTCACAAAGGGCCTCTCTGTTATCCTCCTTTTGAAATTTGAAATCCAAGTTATGTATCACTTGCCATAGACTTGTTCTGCCAATGTCGTCAAATTTTTTATCTATTAATTCCGAGAGAATTGTATTTAAGGTCACATATTCCTTGTTGGCCCTCATTCGATAAATGGTATCACGAATTTCAAATTTCTTTCCATCTGGAATATCTTTCGTTTTCAATGATGGGCGAGTTTTGCGGTGATCTGTCGGCAGTACACTATTGTGATTTTGTAATACTCCTCTTAATTTGGTTTCACTAATTCCTAGAGCATTGCATATGCATTGTTGTACAGACATTACCGATTTTAAAGGACCGCCATTTTCTTTTTCATCCGTTAAATACTTATGTACACTACAAATTAGACTATCTACATCTAACATACAACTAGGCATTTTTAAAATTTCCACTAAATTTACAATATACATACAATGTCAACACTTGCAAAGAATCAATTCAACTGCAATATTTGTAACAAATAGAACCTACCTGTAATATTATTTATAGACACTCAGGGCCGACTAGAGGGGGGTAGCCGGAACTAATTCCCGGGGCCCGGACTCAAGTGGGGGCCCTGCAACGGTATAAAGGGGGCTCAACAACTGAATTTTGTTTTGTTTTGTATGAGAAATTCGACACAAGACGAGAGGAGGAAGTTTTTGGTTGGAAAGCTGTTTTTTTTTGAGTAGGGGAGGAAAAGTTTTTACTTGAAGACCTTTTTTTAGAAAAAGCAATTGAAGCAGGGGAATAATTGAGGATTTTTTTTTAGAAACTCAATTGAACTAGAAGAGGAAAAGTTTTTGTTTGGAGAGCTGTTTTTTGTCACGGGGCCCGATCTAGAGAATTGTCCTGGGGCCCGGCCTGGCTCTCGGCGGCCCTGTAGACACTGAATTAGTATGTACACTTTATTTACAATTATTTACATTACTTACTACTACGTGTTTCATTTTGACTGTTCGTGAGGCGGCGTGGCTTGTTAATTGCTCAAATCCACCATGTCAACTGTTGTCAATGTCAATGCCTGAATGAATGTCTGTCATTCTAGGCATTGCTGCCAACCCAGTATTGGGTGCGTTCCGTAGCACTTAGTGTACACTACACTGCACTATAATACTACACTACCCTAATGTTATTTTAATTTAAATCTGACCATTAGGGGAATTTTACCTAATTTCTTGGGAAGAGGCTTATTGAAACTGGTTGTCAATGACTAATTTGCATAATTTTGTTAATCCGAAACAGACTGTATTTGAGGTACCTACTCATGTAAAAATATACTGTATAAGGAATACTTATATCCTTTTAGTTTCTGCTAATTTCTTTGATGCTGAAAAAGTTTTATGACAATCTCAGAATGTATAAATTGTTCTAGTACTAGTAAGTAAATTATTTAATCGTTTCTATTAATAGTATAGTAGAAAATAAAATTACAGAAGAATGTAAGATATTAGCTGTAAATTACAGTTTTCAGTTATTTTTTACTTTGTTTATGTGTAGTACAGGATATAAAGCATCCTAGTTATGCCAACCACTACATACACATTTTAGAAAATTTGATTTGGAAAATAAATTGATTGGGCAAAAAAAGGAGACAATTAATTTTCTTCTACTACTGCACACCCAAACTCAAAACCCAAAAGCCAGACATTTTTTTATAATTTATTTAAGAAATACATAAAGATGAAAAATAAAAATGTACGAAAAAAAATAGAACTGAATTAACCAGTCAACTATCTTTTTCTCATTTTCTAAGCTTCAAAACAGTACTGGATCTCTTTTGTGGTTTTTCACTAATATGTCCCTTAATCCGGGCCTGAATTGTTGACCGAGGAACCCCATATATCGCTTATTTTGATGCTACTTTTAACCTTTTCTATAGCTCTTTTCAAGCTTTCCTCCGAGTACATGTGGATGTTTAGGCATGGGAAATTTTATACCAAAAGATGCAAAAAATAGGAAATAAAATTTGTAGCCGACAACTAGCAAAGTGCTTATTTGGATACTGTTCTAGTAGTCGGCCACCAACTTAAAACGCTTTTAATTGTTTTGTTATTCACTTTGTCCCTGGACGGCTACTAGTACAACATATCGTTTGATATTACTCTAAATGATGCCATGCAAGGAAGATATAGTCCTACTTCTATAAAAACAAATAAGATAAAATTATAAATAGGTCCATGTTCTATAAGTAAGTTCTATACAGGGTGTTATTGAAATACACGTACATATTAAAACTGGGTATTGCGCAGATCCCCACAGAATGTAGAAAAATATTATTTTTTAAAAATACCCCTTATTAAGGGAGTTATTAATTTTTGAAAATTAATTCTAAAACAAACGTACTTCACTGATATGTTGAGGATGACCTATATAAATTAGGTTTATTTACCTATTTTAAACATCAACAGTAATTAATATGCAAGTTTTTGTCAGATGATAAGAAAACTAGTCTTGTAAGAAATAACCATGTTGCCAAGATTTTCGAATTAATTTCTATTTCGGAAGACTGGTTTTTACTACCCTCGTTATCAAAAAACTAGAATATTTGAAAAATGATTGTTTTTAAACTATACATTTTTGAAACTATAGATTATTAAAATTTTAGTTGATTTACGAATCTGGCTAACACGAGCGCGTCATTTCCAAGTTGGTAAAAAGTGTTGTTACGATTACTTTTAAATATTTTTTTACGATGCCACTATTTACGAATATTGAACTAACGGATATAGTGCTTGTTTATGGGGCAGCTGGAGAAAATTCTCGGCAAGCACAAATCCTGTATCGCGAACGGTTTCCAAATCGGAGAATTTCGGACTGTCGTACGTTTATTTCAACTGTTCAGCATCTAAGAGACCATGGAAAATTTGAGAGTGTCAATGCAGATCGAGGGAGAACACGAACACAAAGAACATTGGCGGCCGAAGAAGAAATATTGGAAGCTGTTGAAAACCGGCCTCAATTAAGTTGTAGAAGACTAGGTCTTGAAATTGGAGTGTCCTCATTTGTTGTGTGGCGGACACTTAAAGAACAAGGTTTACATCCTTATCACATCCAAAAAGTCCAGGCCTTATATCCAGGTGATGAAGAAAAGAGAGTGGAGTTTTGTGAATGGATGATTCAAAAATGTGTTGATATTCCTGATTTTCTAAAAATATTATTGTATACTGACGAGGTTTCATTCACTCGTGATGGCGTGTTCAATATGCACAATACACATATTTGGAGTGATGAAAATCCTCACGCCATTAGGGAAACTGGGCATCAAAGAAAATTTTCAATAAATGTTTGGGCTGGCATAATAGATCAGTATTTAATCGGGCCTTATGTTCTCCCGAACAGATTAAATGGGCCAGGATATCTCCACTTTTTAGAAGATATTTTGCCAGTACTCCTAGAAGAGATACCGTTACAATTAAGGCAACGGATGTGGTACCTACTAGATGGCGCTCCTCCTCACTTTGATTTAAACGTACGGCAGTTTTTGAACATTAGATTTCCTCAAAAGTGGATAGGCAGAAATGGACCTACTAAGTGGCCTCCGAGATCTCCGGACTTAAATCCATGCGATTTCTTTTTGTGGGGTCACATGAAACAACTTGTTTTGTAATGAACCTATTAATAGTGTTGAACAATTAACCAATAAAGTTAATGCGGTAGCCGAGGAACTACGACAAAATCCAAGACTAATTTCTAATGTTCAAAGTTCTTTGGAAAGACGATTGCAAGTGTGTGTAAATAATAATGGACGGCATTTTGAACAATTACTGTAATAAACTTTATTTTGAATTAATTGGTTTTGCTACGGCAACAGTGCAATTTCTATGGGTAAGTTCAATTTAGATTTATTTTACTTCTTTAAATATGGAAACTAGTAGGTCGGAAAAGGGGACTCTTCCCCAATATTTAAATTTTAGAATTTGATGTTAAAATTGGTGCCAATCGTTTTTGGTCATTACATACTATTCCCCATTTTAATATGTACGTGTATTTCAATAACACCCTGTATAGTAGTCGACCACTATGATGGTCGACTACGAGCACCATTAGTCCAAGCGGTAGGTAAAGAATAAGTGGGTCTAGCGTTAGACAGTGCAGAAGATGCCGAAAATGTTCACGATCAGGGGACCCATGTCTACCATCCCACCAAATTTTATTTCTTTCCGACCTTCTGCGAATAGAAACCACCCACCGCTTGGACTACATGGGTTAAAATGTATTCCAGTAACCGGCCACCTTATTTTAAGCTTAACAAATTTTAATATCTGCTTCTGTATCAAAAATAAAGTTTAAAGTTTAATATTATATTACCCTAAGGTGTTAAGGTGTTTTTTTTAATTATGTACAAATTTAGCCCATTCACGTTTATTTCTAGTCTTTATCTTTCCCTCCTGCCAATTTTTTCCTTCAAATTTTCTGCTACTGAATTATCCCAGGTTTTTAATGGTCTTCCCTTCAGTCGTTTTTCACATGTTCTTGTTTGCTATATAGTTTTTGCCTGTTGCTTATTTTGCATACGTATTGAGTGTCCAAACCATCTTAACTGATTTCTTTCTATGCTTTTAACTAGGGGTTCTACTTCCAGCTCCACTCTTATGTATTCGCTTCGAATTTTGTCTCTTCTAGTGATCCTTAATATCGCTCTCAGATACTTCATCTCAACTGTTTGTAGTCTGTTTGTAGCTCTTACTCCCATATATTAAAATAGGTTTAAAAACGGTTTTGTATACTGTCATTTTCGTTTTTTTTTTCTCGACACTTCCTTCTTACGGTTAAAAGTCTTACTCAGTGCATAATATAATTTGAGGGCACCTTCAATACGTCCATTAATCTCCGCGTCATTTTTTCCATCTTTATGTACTTTCACTCCCAAATATTTAAATGTATCCACTTCCTGTACTTGTTTTTCATTTAACTGTATTTCTATGTTTCTGTTTTCTTGGGCCTATTAATATTACTTTTTTATTCAACAACCCCAAAACTATTTGATCAAAAGGTGTCAATTACGCTCCCAAACATATTAAGGTAGAAGGTTTCCACATCTATCAAAGTTGCATATCCTTAAAACACCTATTTTTTTCAAATTGGAATAATATAGATTAGACCAGATTAAGAGAACAATCCTTAAAGAATCTCGCTTAATATCGTTTATGAATAGAAACACAAATGCATTCCTTTTCGAACAGTTAGAACTAATAAAGTCAAATACTTCGTTCCGCCGCCTCGCATTGATCACCATTCCAAATCTATGATGAATTTCCAGTGGCGTACGCATAACAATATCTTCCAACGTATCTAGAAACCAACAGTTCTGATTTGCCATAACAAGAATAACAATTACTGTATAAATTAATAGTACATGAAACATTTCTAGACTAATTAGATTTTTTTAACAATTTACAAGAAAATGCTAAAACACGTCAATTTTTGATTCAACGTGGGATTATTTTTATACTGCTCAGTTCCTTTTAATTAGGTATATTTATGCAGATGTTTGTGATAATCAGCAAACCATTTGCAAACTGATATTCAGTTGAACCTGCATAGTGCTTTTTCAGTTGCGCACACACCTGACTCTCCCCAGAGGGGGATTTGCAACCCTTTTTTCGCCAGGAATAAGAGAAATGCGCAAAGGCCATACCTTTTGCATGTAGTGGTTCTCACGATCACGGCTGTCTCATAGACAAGGAAAACAGCAAAATTTTTGTGTAACCGCCCTGTAACCCAAGTAACTGAAGGAAATTTGTTGCCGTTATGAAGAAAGACAGCTTTTTAGCTAACTTTGGAGAAATCGATAAATATACGCCACTCCTCTGATCGGTGCTCATGACCAAGGGCATCCATTACGGCAGGAACATTATCACAATATTCCCATCTTGAAAAAAAAAATTCCTTAACCTTGTCAAGACGGTTTCTCAAGTAACCCTTTTAGTCGGTATCCCAAAAGTTGTAGAACAATTGCAGAGTTTTCAGGCTAAATAAAAAACCAAAGGCTTGGTAAACTATTGAAGCTGATTTTTTTATTTTTTACAGACCTTCAAAACTGACAATTCAACATTAACTAACTATATAAATAAACTTAATCTAAACCATATCTAAACTGACTAGCAGACAAGTCCTTAACTCTAGTGAATAGCGTAGCATTTTAACACTCTCACTCGCTAGTCATTTTAGTTAAACTAAGTTTCGTGACATTGAAAATAAATTTGTCGGGATTAAGAGGCTTCGTTAGGATATCCGCAACTCGTTCATCTGTCCAAATTCCAAATATTTTCAATGGATATCACTTTTAATGCATACGACTCTCTTATGAAATGTAGTTTAACGTCAATATGCCTCGTTCTAAGCCGGATTTTAGGAATTTTAATTTAATCTTACTCTGATTGTCGATAAAAATTTCTTTATGTGTGATTTGCTGTTCATTTATATCCTTTAGTAACTGACGCAACCATATCCCTTCTTTGACACCTTCACAAGCTGCAACATATTCTGCCTCTGTTGTCGAAAGCGAAACAACCTTCTGACGATGGCTTCTCCAGGTAATGGCACCACTTCCTAGAAGAAATACATATCCAGTTGTGGATTATTGTGTTTCGCTATCACGAACATAATCTTCATCTGTATATCCTATCAGCTGAACTTTATCTGCACCATACTCAATCCAAGCTGAGGATACTTCAAGCGAAAAATCCGTTTTATCGTTATAACGTTACAATATTTTGGATTGTTAAGAAAACTACTAACTTCTGTCACTGCACAAGCAAGGTTGGGTCTTGAAACATTTGCTAGAAAAATTAGTGATCCTACAGATTCTCGGTAAGGAAAATTGGCATCTTATTTATCTTCAACGTTTGTAAGAAATGAATAGGAATCGGCGGGTATTGATAATGGTTTTGCTGTAGTCATGGAATACTTGTTTATTACTTTCTTGGTATATGCTTCTTGACAAATATATATCTTTTTTTTTATTTCTGTCTCTTTTAATTTCTATTCCAACGTAATAATCTCCTATTCCAAGTGACATTTCAAAATTTTCTTGCAACATCTTTAGAACTAGACTTATTGGATCTACTTTAGATGACAATAGTAAACCATCGTCAACATATAGTAGAAGAATAACTTGTTCTTACAGAATGCATCCAATGAAGACACATGGATCAGCCTGAGATGGAATAAAATTACATTTTGAGAGAAATTCTGTGAACTTAGAATTCCAATCTCTAGAGGCTTGCTTCAAGCCATAAAGACTTTTCTTTAACCTACAGACCAGGTCTGGGTTGTCTACTTCCAAACCTTTTGGTAGCTCCATATATCACCATTTCGTGATAGATTCGTTTTGTTCAGCTGATCCTGTTCTAATTTTAAACGGGCTAATAAATTGTCAATGTCCCTACCCTTCTTTTATGTTGTACCAAACAGTTTTAAAGTTTTTGAATTTAGGCTGCTGACTATTCGTACCATTTTTATATTATTCTATAACTTTTCTCTTTGGTCTTCAATTTCGGCAGCTAACTTCAAAGTGCAACGTCTTTCTCATCAGACATTTTTAGCGCAAAATAGTCTTCATAGAGGTTCATCACTGAAACTTCGCTTTTCTTTCCATGATTACATTCTAACTTTCTCCAACTTTGATGAGCAGTTGAACAAGTTAGTACCATCTGGGCTTGTTCAACTTCTAAAGCTCCTATCAAAATAGACAAAGCTTTACCATTTTCCTTTAACCAGTTAGGTAACTGTGCTTGATCTGTTGGCGACGACTTCAAGTAAACTGTGACCTTACAGGATGGCTTGCATTTGAAACTTCCATAGTTTAAAATTTTGACTACTAAAACGATGTACTAGACTACTACTTATTAAATTGGATATTATTCTTAACTTCAGCACGTGTATTTCGGCAAATACAAAAATAATTTAATCAGAAATTGGCTGACACTTAGGCAAGTATTTTTCGTTTTAACCCTCTGATTACGGCTTAGATTATGGAAGGCAGTTGAACTGGGCCCATAACTTGTAGAACATCGGCAGAATTTTCAGGCTAAATAAAAAACCAAAGGCTTGGTAAACTATTGAAGCTAACTTTTTACTTTTTACAGACCGTCAAAAGTGACAATTCAACATTAACTAACTATATAAATAAACTTAATCTAAACCATATCTAAACCTGTGTATCGTGATCTAAATTTAACTCTAGTATTTTAAAACAGTTCAGCTTGTTTTTTGGACAAATTTAAATCACCCACTAAATCATTAAGGTCATGTCAATAGATAAGGCTTGTTAGAAACCTCTACCTCAAAACTTGGATCCTATTGATCTGCATTAATCTCTACATCATCATCATCATCATCATCATCTTCAGAGCTCGTATTTTTGTCACTAGATAATGCAGGTTTTGGAATAGGAAGTTTCTCGCTATCAGGAACTGGTCGAATCGCTGAAGGTGAATTTGGATAGTTTATAGTGTATTTTGATTTACTTGTGATTCCTGTGGTGTTTGTTAAACAAAAATAACAATCTGTAACGTGATTTGTTGGTTCCCTCCAAACCAGGGGAACTGCAAACGGCATATATCGGGAACCCTTTGCCCATCCTATCAAAAGTCTTGCATATATTATACAGTAAACATGAGGAGCTAAACAGCTAACAGCACTGCTTGTCAATTGGCTCGACGCTTACGATCTACTGAACTGTGTTACCAGAATATGTTTTTGTTATGTACCAGATTTGTCTAAAAAATGTACTAGATTCCATAAAAATATACCAGATTCTAAAAAATATACCAGATTTTTCAAATAGTAAAGTGTTTTGGTTCATTGACAAGAAAAAAAAAACAACAACACAAACAAGGAAGACTAATAACAATTTATTTTAAACGTCAAATGGAAACATACGCTGAAAAAAGAAAAAGTACTAAATTTTTATTTGAGTGTACTAGAGTACCAGATTCTTAGAGAATATACTAGATCTAGTACAATTGTACTAGACTGGCAACACTGCTACTGACCGCACTTACTAGGAATGAGTTATTCGAATCGCGACAGGTCTGGTTGGCAACTACCCCCACCACTTAGATCCACAATTACTACTGACAATGCATATTTATTCATCAAATTAAGTATTTTAGCCAATATTAGAACAAGAGGCGCAAATTATAGTAAGTTCGATATATTAACACTAAATTTAAAAATAAATTTTCTGTGCGTGTTAGAGCAAAAATATGATTGCAAATATGAAATTCTCGCATCAAAATACATAGGAATCAGACAAATTCAGCAAAATTCGATTTCGGTTTTATATATTATTAGTTTTGTGTTAATTCACAAGCGCGCGTTGTTTCCATTATACATGAAAAACATGTATATAGTTATATAGTTATATAGTTATATAGTATAATTGCTTTTTGGGGGAAGCAGAATCTTGCAGAACACCCAATGTCTTTAACTACGAGCCGCCACTAGTTCATCAATGATTCCCATCAAATTTAAAGAGTTAGCGTTGAATCTTTGTTCCAATTAGGACATTTTTTCAATGACAAATTCAATATTATTATGTTTGATTGTACCAAGACCTCCAGTGATGACAGCAGTGTAATAACTTCAATAAATTTTTTCTTCATACCATCAATATTTTTATTAATCTTATTATTTACTCTTCCAATTTAGCAGTTAGTTTCGGAACCATTTTAATGATTATTGCATCAGTTAAACTTCCATCTGATGCTGTAGAGAAATACTACTGCCTACTTCTGATATTTTTTGAACTTATTGTCAATGTATAATTATGAAGAAAAACCAGCTGGCAACAATGTTTAAAAATTAATAGTTTACCTTCCGTAGAAAATATGTTTAGAAAATAATAATTATGTAGGAACACTTAAATATTTTAGTATTGTAATTAATATATTTATCTGATTTCCCATTCAAGATATTTAACCGCGCCACTGCTAAGTCACCGTCCATATAATCCCCAAGGCATGCCAGGCTCGCGAATTGGGAGAAAGCCGCTCCTTAATTGACTAATTCCTCACATAATGCCCATAATGGGTAATTGCTATGCCGGTGACGTATTGCCAGACTCGTCTCGCCTACTTCGATCCTGAGCCCGCTATTATATTCATACTCATCATCGACAGTTTTAATCTGGGCTTTCGGTACAAGTATCAATACCTCGACGTGACACGTTCCTATTCTCGATGCCTTTAGTTAAGATGGAACTCCTGCTAGCTGCTGCCAGTCTGTAGCTGCAGTAGCTGCATCGAGCTGCAATTATTGCTGGCTATTATTAAGTGCCAATCATCGGGGTTTGAGATTTATCGAGTCTGATGAAGATTATTAGTATCTATATAATTTATGTCGCTCATGTTTCGTTTAATCTAATTAATATTGTCAAAAGGGATTTAATATGTCAGATAAAAATATTAACAGTAGTTAGTGGTAATTCGTTTTTTTTAAGACTCTCTCATTTAATAAAATAGACACGCTTGTAATGTGTTTATACAGGGTGTTTCATTGGTAAATGGGCATATGTTAACTGCATATGGGGGTCAACTAGGTGGTTCCAAAAAACCCATACTTCACGGGTCTGTCGCCCTTTATAACCGAGATACAGGGTGTTTTATCAATTTTGCCGATTTCTTTCTAGGCTCATAACTTTTAAAACACGCTGTAAATTTTGTTGATATTTGGTATACAAGTACACCTTAATTGGTCAAATCCAGTGACGTATTAATAATAGGGAAAATCCAGATCCGGATTAACAAAAAATTTACAAATTCTTCGATACCTAAAACAACACCCTGTATACCTGTATATCATAATTTTGACTATCTGCTTACAGATTTGAATAGAGCAGAAAAAGTTTGAGTTATACCAAGTGGTTTTGGTATTTCCGCATACAGTTTTCTTACTTATTAATTTGAGTCAAATCTAAGTGTTTCGATAAAAAGATGAAATAGAATTAAAATAAAATATTTTTTTTCTTAATTAAGTATTTATTTTTCCAGTTTAAATTCATAATAATAATTAACCTCGTTCATTCTTTTAATTTTTGGATCTCAATCTTTAAAAAAAACGCAACGACAGGTCTGTATTGGGTATAAAATTCTTAAAATTCTAATTTCAATACTATCTTAAACGCCCTGTACTTGTAACGACAGTGCGGTAATATTTGTTAAAAACGTAAAATTTTATACACATAAGAAAAGGTGAAAATACTCAAATTTCGAAAAAAATCACAATTTTGCTTTGATACACAATTAGGGGGTAATCATTACAAAATATTATTTATTATAAGAATGGAACTAAAAATAAGCAAGAAATAATTATATAAAAAAATTTTAATAACACAACGAAAATAAAAAAAAAAATAAAGAAATAACTATAACAGTTGCTCAAACTGGCCACCGTTTTCTGAGCTCTTTTATTGAGATTTCATATTGCTCTAGTAATCAGAGCGGGATTATTTCTCAATTCTTGGCAGGCATTCTCGATTCTTTGAAGAAGTTCCTGTCTAGTATTTACATCAGATGAATACACTTTCGACTTTAAATAACCCCAAACATGATAATCCATTGGGTTAAAGCCAGGTCCCCTTGCAGGCCAGTTGTGAGGTCCACCTCTGCCCATCCAATGATTTGGAAAGTTATCGTTCAGAAAGTTTCTAACTGCTACCCTGAAATGAGGTGAAGCCCCATCATGTTGGAAGTACATTCCTGCAATGTCAACACCTGCATCATCTAGAAGTATGGGTAAAACATCTAGCAGCAATTCTAAATAAACCTCACCAGGTAGTCGACGTGGTAAAACATGCAGTCCAATCAATCGGTTGTTAATAACACCACACCAAATATTAACAGAAAATCTTATCTGTGAGTGTGTTTGTCTTATGGCAAACGGATTTTGTTCGGCCTAAATATGAGCATTTCTTGAATTATTAATACCGTCTTTGGTAAACTGAGCCTCATCGGTAAATAAGCACATGTGTAATATTCGATTGTTTCTCTGTACCCACCTACTAAAAGCCAGTCGAGGAATTTCATCTCCTTCATACAGCCTCTACACTTGTTGTAAATGGTATGGATAGAGACTATTTTTTTTTCAATCTTCGCCAAACGGTTGACGAAGGAACATTAATGGAGTCACTGATTCTTCTCGTGCTGATTTTTGGGTCGTCTTGGATCATTTCTAGAATATTTTGCTCCAAACCAATATGTTGTCTCTCATGTTGTTCATTTTCTTTTGAGGTTGGGAATTTACCATGTTCTTTAAGGTAACTAAATACATTAAAAAATGTTTTGTGATTTGGTAACCTTCGACCAGGAAATCGGCGTCCATATTCCCTTTGGGCAGCTTTTCCATTACCATCACAGAATCCATACACATACAACATATCTGCATATTCATTATTTTCAAATTTATGGGGCATATTGAGCAAGAAATTATCAAATAACACAAGTACAAACTCGCAAATTATGTTCCACTGACTATAATATCTACACAGAACTGTCAAATTGGTTTTTTATACTACAGCCTACTTGACTATTACTAAAAAATGGTATTGTTCACTGAAATAAACAATACTTACTAAAAACCATAGTATTTAATTACTTTTTTATTATTGCATTCGAAGAATTAAGAAATGAACGAGTTTTATATAAAATATTAATTAGAAATAAGTAAAGGAATTTATACATAATACATATTAATTTTCCATTATTTTTAACAATTAAAATTTAAAATTATTTCGCAGATTAGTGTTTTGAAATAAAGGTGTATTTTGTTCGAAATGTGAGTGTCTTTTCATTATTTACTTAAAATTTTAATTGTTTTAATAAATATTACTTTTTTAACAAATATTTCACATACAGGGCGTTCTTAATTTAATCGTTAAATTTAGAATTTTTTCTTCAATACGGACCTGTCGTTGAATTTTTTAATAAAATTGGATTAAATAATTAAGAACATACAATAAGAGTGACGATTTTCTTAGTTAAATCTTTTTATCGAAACACTTAGATTTGACTCAAATTAATAAGTAAGAAAACTGTATGCGGAAATTCCAAAACCATTTGGTATAACTCAATTTTTTCTGCTCTTTTCTAATCTGTAAACAAATATTCAAAATTATGATATACAGGGTGTTGTTTTAGGTATCGATGAATTTGTACATTTTTTGTTAATCCGGACCTGGATTTTCCATTTTAATAATACGTCACTGGATTTGACAAATTAAGGTGTACTTGTATACCAAATATCAAAAAAATATACAGCGTGTTTCAAAAGTTATGAGCTTAGAAAGAAATCGGAAAATTGTTATCTCGGTCATAAAGGGCGACAGACTCATGAAGTATGGGTTTTTTGGAACCACCTAGGTGACCCCCATATGCAGTTAACATATGCCCATTTACCAATGAAACACCTTGTATACTCCGGACTATACTTGCATATACAGTGTGACAACTAAAAAACCTACTATATCTCACAAACGAAGAATTATATCAAAAAATGCTTAAAACAGTTTCTGGGATAGAAAGGAGAAACTAAAATGACATAAAACAGAATTCACCCCATCAATCCACTAGTCCCCACCTAACCCAACTAAAAAAGTTTAAATAGCAAATCCCTACTTGTGATACATTATTGAATAGCCTATAAAAAATTCTATCCAATGGTATAAATAATAATTGTATCAATAAATTAATTTCAAGAATTGAGTAAGATTTCCTTTTATTTGAATTTTACCTTTAATTTTCTACTGATTTTGTTTAACCTACCTTTAATTAGAACATGAATGAATGAATACGTGTTGTGATAATTTTGAATTTTGTATTAAATTTTTATATCACATTGACCAGCTTTAATTATTTTTTTATATTTGGCAACCTTTTTAATATACAAATATACAGAGTGTTATTAAACATTTTTAAAAGGATCAATTTTTGAGTTAAACAATATTTTTTTTTATTCTTTGAGTATTGAATCAATATATTCAAATTCAAATTCAACGGTTTACCTACTAAAGATTAGTCTTTGACTATTTTTATTTGAATATTTCAACGAACAAATAATCTCAATCCCAATAAAAAAAGATGACTTGCTTAGATTTACAGTGCAGGTAGGTACGCGAGTGATCGAAAGAAAATCTAACCTGAAATCCATCTATCCAATGTCGAATATCGTTTGGTATTTTCCAGAAAACTTGTCCTTTTTCCCCGAGGAAAATATATCTACAATAGTTGCACTTCAACAACAATGCTGCTACTGTGTATTGATCTTTTCCAGTCGATCTCTTCACTTCTCCTTCGCCTTTTTTTGTTATTTTTCCTGGTTTAGAGACCTTTATATGCCTCTCAATACTCGAGCAATAGCTACCTCTCAAATTTAAACGGTTGAAAATATTGTGTGTTCGAACCGGGGAATTTATGTACACGACAAAAGTGGACCAAATAAATTGAGAAAGAGAGAATATGACCAGGAAATTTGTTACGAGAAAAATTGTATTTCGATGGTAGAATGTAAAATATTTCCAATTTTTGGGTAGTTGACTTAAGTAATGATAACAAAAATGTATTTTAATGGAAATATGTATATTAATAGAAATATGTACACCTAATAGCGTGTATGCATCATTTTAAAGGATTATTTTTAATTTTTAGTTCAAGGAAAAAATTGTAAGCATTGTGAAAGGCTAAATCTGTGCTCTTCTTAAAAACAAAAAAAAAAACAAAAAAAAAAACAAAAAAACCCAAAAAAAAAAACAAAAAAAAAAACCCAAAAAATTAGTAGTGGTGGTGGTGGTGGTGGTAGTAGTAATAATAATATGGTATTCGTTTTAGGATTTTTTGTCAGTGCAAAATAGTTGTGACCTTACTGGACTATGAAGCAGCTTAATCATATATGTTGGACTTCTTTTCGAGAAGGATCGTTAGTACTTGACTCATTTATTTTATACTAATACTGTGTATTTTCTGTTTCATGACGTTTGGGGTTGCAAAGCTGTATCGTAGAAGATGCTGGACTTATAAAAAAGGAAAGAATTCCTCGGACTTATAATTTTTGATTAATTCACATTGGCGGCGGGAATGGGGGGCTGGAGGGGGCTTAGCCCCCTCCATGGCGAGATTTAGCCGCCCGGGGTACTAAGATAGATTTGATCAGCGCATCAAATTTTAAGTTCACTCCACTCTAGCAAAGTAAATCTATCGTGAACAATAAAAAAAAATCAATTTTTTTCAAATACAAATTAGTGTTCATTCCCGTTATCACTTTTACACTGCCGAACAGAGTCGGATAGTGATGGGCGATATTTCACCAACTGTTATTTTTTCACTGATATTAAAATGTAGCAGGTAATGTGTATGTTACTAAAGTTGTTACCAAACTGTGACTGTATATATAAAAAATTAAATTTACAATATTCAAAACGAATTAATTTGTTTATAATCAGATAGAATTTTAAAAAGAGAAATAAATGAGTCAGTGTGGATTTTAATGCTTAATGGTTGATGAAGCTCATTGCTACAAAAGTGAACAGTTATCTATTGTGGTCCGATAGGCCAAAGGTTTGGAAATAGAAGAGCGGTTTCTGGGATGTATTGATTGTTCCTCGTGTCGAGATGCTGCTCGTCTAGAAAACTTAATCATGGGGTTTCTACAAGCCTTGAAACTTGAAGCATCAATTGTTGCTTAATCGTATGATGGTGAAAGTGATATAGCTGGAATTAATACAGGATTTCAAGCAAAAATAAAAACTTCTCACTCTCAAGCAATTTACACGCACTACATGGCACTTCTCGAAACTAGGTGCACATAAGATATTTGAGCTCATTCACCAAAAAGTAGGTCTCAAACCTACAGAAATTCAAAATATAATTTTTAATGATTTCAAGCAATGGCTAGAAAAATAAATTCCTTAATTAGGCCTGTCACTACCGATTTTGTCAGTCCAATTGATTCTTTAACAAAAACCATCTATGAATCTTTAGACTCAAGCACTCCATCTATAGCAGTTTTTCTGGATTTAAAGAAAGCCTTTGACACAGTGGATCACTCCATACTTCTAGATACACTGGAAGATATGGGTGTACGAGGTACAGCGCATAAGTTGTTTAAAAGTTATTTAACAAACAGAAAACAGAAAGCAAAATTTAAAAATATAATTAGTGGAGAGGTAGAAATCACGTGTGGCGTACCTCAAGGGACGGTGCTGGGGCCGTTGTTATTTGTAAGTTATTTAAATAATTTATTCATACAGGATACTATCGGTAAAATTATAAGCTTTGCGGATGACACTATAATATATTATACGAGTAACAACTGGTACAATCTAAAATTAAGCATTGAAAAGGATCTTAATAAACTCAAAGACTGGTTTGATAGTAGATTACTTTCAATCAATTTTGAAAAAACTCTATACATACCTTTTAGTAGCTATGATATATCTTTGCCGGAGTACAGTCTTAAAATCCAACAAAACTTTTCAATAAAACCTGCGAAAAAGATCAAATACTTAGGGATATATATAGACAATCATCTCAGATGGGACTATCACATAGATTATTTAACAAAAAAACTACGTAGTATTTTATTTAAATTTAAACAAGTTGTAGGATTTTTGGAATATAAACATAGAAAAATTCTATATCATAGTTTGGTTGAATCACATCTTCATTATGGCATTATTGGTTGGGGAGGGGTATCAAGAACTTACCTTCGTGCACTTGAAGTCTCTCAAAAACGGTTTCTTCGAATAATATTCAATAAAACAGCAAGACATTCAAGCAATCTTCTCTATAGAGAATCACAAATGTTAGATATTAGGCAATTATATAGTATCCAGCTAGGGTGTCAACAGTACAAAAACAAAAATGAACTTACCAGATTAAGCCATCAATATCAAACAAGAACAAAACACTTACACTGTATACCAATAACTTCGAAATCTGTAGGACAAAGAAGCTATGTATATTTAGGTCCAAAACTGTTCAATTACTTACCACAGAGAATAACAGAGGAAACTTCTTATAAGAGCTTTAAAAAGCAACTTACACTCTTCATAAAAGAAAGTGAAAGAACAGATATTCACAAAATAATAGAGAGTTGAACAAGAACAAAATAGAAAATAAAAAATAAAAATTTTTCTCTTAGTCTATTCTTTCAATGATTTTAATTAATATTTTATGTAGCCTAGTAAATAAAAAAAAAAAAAAAATATATAAAAAAAAAAAATTAAAAAAAAAAATGTATAACTTAAAATTATTATATATTTATCAAGTTTTTATTTAATGCATTTCTAATATATGTATTTAAATATGTTCTTTTAATAATCATATTTTTTTTACCACAAACAAGTATTTATAATACTTCAGTGGATATTTTTAGGTTTATTCATCCAATTGGATTGATTGTATGTATTTTTAATTATTGTATATATTTTTTATTATGAATAAACATTATTATTATTATTATTATTATTATTATTATTATTATTATTATTATTATTATTATTATTATTATTATTATTATTATTATTATTATTATTATTATTATTATTATTATTATTATTATTATTATTATTATTATTATTATTATTATTATTATTATTATTATTATTATTATTATTATTATTATTATTATTATTATTATTATTATTATTATTATTATTATTATTATTATTATTATTATTATTATTATTATTATTATTATTATTATTATTATTATTATTATTATTATTATTATTATTATTATTATTATTATTATTATTATTATTATTATTATTATTATTATTATTATTATTATTATTATTATTATTATTATTATTGAAAGGTCAGGTCCAAAAATAACATCTGCATAATTCATGTTTTAATTTTAAAATATTATATATAGATAAACACCATTTACATTGTTTTTTATTTTATGGAGACTCAAGCCCCCTCTCAAAAAAAGTTATTCCGCCGCCAATGTTAATAAATTTATTTTAATGCGATTGTACTTATACTGTCTTTCCTGTTTCACAGGTAAAAATCTTCACAAAATGAGGGACAATGTTGTATCCTGGAATATGTATCAGCCATCCAGCTACTTCATACTAAATACCAGTGTTTACTTGGCTAGTTTATAGACTAGCTGGATAGTATAAAAACTATCCAAATGTCTGGCTATTTTGATGGAAAATATTATTTATACTAAAATGGCTATGAATATTGGTTGGTTTGTATATAATCCAGCTAGTTTACAAACTATACAAGATTTATAGCCAAAGTACAAACCACAAGAAAAGTAAACAAATTAACCGGTGTTTTTGGCTAGTTTACAAACTATTCACACTATTTGGATAAGGTGTGAACTTGATATTCGTAGTAATATATAATAACCAACTCGTCGGATAGTATGCAAACTGACCAATCCTCTTTGGTTAATTTATTAGAAAAGTAGGGTTATGTGCTGTTTAATGTGGTGTCTTGCAAAGTTTGTTTAAGAGTAGGTACCTATTGAAATTGAATCAATAGCAACAATTTGGAAAACTACTTTTGGAAGTGATTATAGTGATGTAGTGAACTTAGTATTTTTATGTCATTTTTACTTATTTTTTTATAGTAAGGGAGGGTAGGGGAATTGTTCGCACTTAAGTGAAAATCGTTATAGCACTGATAGCATTGTAGATAATTTAAATGTAAATACCGTAATGAGGTGCTATTTAGTGTACTCTCAGCACGTAAATCGATTTTAGGAAAAAATAAAATAAGTACAATACTGCTGAAAGTACAAAAGTGCTCTTGCACACCATTCTCCTCCGTTGCGGGTAATGGTGCGCAAGTGTTGGGGAATCGTGCGCATTAAAAGTATTAAGTACAAGATAAAATCAACAGTAACTTTAAAAACATTTATTGAAGTTGTGGAAGATAAAAAAAAACATTATACTAACTCCTAATTTGAGCATAGGTCACATTTATAATTTTTCAGGGTATCTGAGCCATTACATTCGGCATGGTTCCAAGTCGAGCAAAGGACACATATGTACCATAATTCTCGTTGTTTGCCAAATTCACCGCAAATACCACAAACTTTGGTTAGTTTCCCTGGCTAATTCAAAGGTGGCGGTACGAAGCTCTGCCCAACATCATCTTCAATATCATCCAGCTCATCGTCGTCACAAATATCTGACACATCATCTTCTGATGAATCAGATGATTTAGACGTTGGCGGTCTCTTTTGTTTGCTTTTGAATCTCTTTGAAGACGCCGGAATTGATAGTTCACCGTCCAAACATTTACGAATAACTCCTTTACTATTCTTATCTTTCAGTTTTTCTCTGTTGTCTTTTTTTTCTCTTCAGCTTCTTCTAGTTTTGTTTTGATGGTAGTGCACGTGTCTTATTTTCCGATGTCAAAAAATTACAGAAACTGGCTGGATTTCAAATAAACAGAGCTTGTTCCGTGCAAACGTAAACAACTGATATGAGTAATGGCGTCAGTAATGCACAGTAGAAAGGAGAGAGCGCAGCTCTAGTCGGTGCCGCTTAAAAGCCCGCGAAATATGAAATAGTTTGATGCGCACGATTACCCGACGCGCACGATTCCCCCACTCTCCCTTAATAGTAATGGTATGTTGTACCTATAAATAAACTTTATTTTTGACTATCCTAATCTAAATTAACCAAAGAGAATTGGTCAGTTTACATACTAACCGACGAGTTGGTTATTATGTGTTATTACGAATATTAAGTCCATAATTTATCCAAATATTTTGGATAGTTTGTAAACTAGTCAAAAACAATGGTTAATTTAAGTACTTTTCTTGTGGTTTGCGCTTTAGTGATAATTCTTGTATAGTTTCTAAACTAGCTGGATAATATACAAATTGACCAATATTCATAGCTATTTTAGTAGAAATATAATTTTCCATCAAAACAGCCAGCCATTTGGATAGTTTTTATACTATCCAGCTAATAAACTAGCCAAGTAAACACCTTAACCATAACATTTATATACTGTTTTAATAAATGTATTTTTTGATTATGCTTGTTATTTTTATCTAAAAACTGTTAGCCAAATTAAGATTTGTTCACACAAACTGCATTTTTGCTTTATTATAGCGATATTCGCGTGCGCGTGCGCGTTTGTGTGTAATACAATTTCACAGAAAATGGTCTAAATATACCGTTGATTGAAATGTTTATATTTGCCACAAAACGCTGTAGTCGAATGACAGATAAAGAATAAAGAACCAGTTTTTTCACTAAATATATGCTGCGTTTGAGAATCCACATCGGATGCATCTGAGATGTAAAAAATCTTTGATCACGTGATTCAGTATACGTAAATGTAATGGGACAGATGTGTCAGATGTGGATAAAAAAACGCTCGAGATGTAAAAAATGCATCCGATGTGGATTCTCAAACGCAGCAATTGTTTAATAAAGTTTTGTTGTTTTGCATGAACATAGAAAACATAATTTTTAATCTTCGCATATTTGTTTTATTTTTCTGTCAACACTCCTTCCATTTATTTACGGTTTCAATTGTACCTATTTTATATTAATAATATTAATAATAATAATAAATGGTCTTTATTCATCATAGTTACACATTTACAATAACAAAAAAAAGAAGGAAAGTGATGAAAAGGCGAAGTTCAGCACAAGGCTGTTTTTCAACTTAACATATACATTATTATTCAATAAGTGTATAATGTTGACCATATTACACGAGTGTTGTAAATATTCGAGTGTAGTATGGTCCATTATACACGAATTCAATACTATACTTTATCTACAACTGAATACGGGGGCTCACCGAAAACGAAAAGGGGATTTTTAGAAAAATTCTTTGAAGTTGTTATAAATAGAATTGACAAGATTGTTCACAATTAAAAGACCTTTCAAATGAGGAGTATTTAAGCCACCGTGTGAAATAAAACGCCAATTTATACAGGAACTCGTTTAAAGTTATTGTATGGAATCTCATAATTTTTTCTCGATATTTCAGGTAATAATTCCAACGACGCCACTTTAGCAGCGTCGCGGATTTCAGGAGGTGTTAGTTCCATGTAATCATCGTCTTCCATTTTTTTAATTGATAAACACTTAAAACGGGCTTAATATTTTAAGTTTCATTTCAAAAAAGAATCGGGAACAACGAGTAACTGTCAACATGCTGTCAACTAACTTGTCAAACGCATACTAGATCTAATGATTTTTAATTCTAGTGGGGTATAATTGACAAAAATCGTGTAATATGAATATATTCGCACTAGTGAAATATGGATTGCTTTATGTTGCCTTAGATACGCATATAATTCATCCATATAATGACAGTTGTAGATAAAATGCATTAATAGAAATAAAACAAATGGTAATAAATGTGACGCGGAGCCAACCCTGTGTAAGCGCGACCTTGGAAGTCTGCCATTCGATTCATGATCGAAGCAACGCTGACATGTGAAGAGAGTCGGACCGCGTCTCGAATATATAAGAAACGACGGACTCTTCTAGGTATGCCGCTAACGCTTTGAGAAACTGCCGTTGAATCATAGAAATGGAATTTTCTGGAGCGTCTAGAAACTACGAGCACAGAATTGGCTTGGTTTAAATAGCCGACTTATCGGCGATCAGTTTAGTTGAGTATAAAGTGTTAGACAAGAAAAGTTAAATTGTAATAAATAAATTAGAATTGTTAGTTAGTGTCTAAGTATTATATAAATTAAATAGTACGTCATAAATAAATTGTAAATAGTGAATTTTAAATAAATAAACTACAAATAAATTAGACTATCGTTACATAAAGATAAATTATTAGTTTGGAAAAAATGCTTAAAAATAATTTTTGTTTTATTTTTCTTTTTTTATCGTGATTAAGAGCGGTATTTATGAAAAACAAAGCAATTAATTTAATTATTTTATTAATCTCAATTATTTTAAGTATGGATCTCATCAATGGTAACTACAATTTTTAAATACGATCTTGATTTCTCCTCGAGAAGGCGTGTTTACTGGTTTCGAGTGGTGTCTTACAAATATCAAAGGGACCAACGTCGAGTTAATTCTCTGTATGTACTCTGTGGCCTAACGAATATTATAGTTTAGCAATGAATAGCTATATCTCCTGTTATCTCCGGCAATTCCCTATTACTACGGGTAGCTTGTTTCGATCGTACCTGATGGGTTAGAGTCGGTTTTGAAGAAATTGTTCCAAGTGGGTTATTTTACTGCCCAACAGGTAACATAATATCGTTTTACATGTGCAATAGTATTCGCAACTTCGATAAAATCTGACAACTATTCCGCTAACGGTTTGCAATTTAAAACCTGTTCAAATCAGTTTTGCAGCGACAATTTTTCAGACAGTAATCAATCGAACCCGGTACGTTGAATGTAGAAATCTGTTACGAACAACCTTAATCCCCAAACTCGCCTAATCTATTCATTACCTCGAACAAACTGGCAACTTGTAAATTAATTTCTAAGTAATACCCTAATCACTAGTCAATCCCCGAAGGGGTTTCAAACTCCCTCGGAACATCCCTAAACTGAATACATGTATAACATGCTGTTGCTGCTTATTTTCCCCCTTGTAAATTCATTTCCCTTGAAAAGAGGGTGTCGGAAAATCGGTTTGCTAAAATGTATCGAAAATTATCTCCAGAAATGTTTATCGCTCCCCGGAGGAATACGCTGGAATTATAAATAAGTAATATCACGGGATGATTCGCGTGGGTAAGTTTTTCTTATCCTAACACTCCTGTTACATATTACGGATCAGGTTCATCAATTTTTCAAATATGTATATTTTATGGAATTTAAACTTCTCAAACTTTTTTTTGAAGAAATTCTACGGTGAAATATTATCGTAAGTTTTTCAGGTACTCATTTTTTTCGTTTTGACATGTAGTTTTTGATAAAATAAAAAATATATACTCACGATTAAAAAGGAAATTATTGGAGAATGATTTCGTTCCACAAATGAGTCAAAAGACATTAAGAGCGATATCCATGGTTAGAAACAGGCTTAAAACGACTTCAAGGTTCTCTTTCTCAGTTTTAAATATTTTTTTATAAAATTTGGTATACCTACTAAGCAAATGATAGAGAACTCCGCTGTAGAGCCCGAATTCAGAAAAACTAATTTTTTAATTATTTCTATACAAATTATGAAAATTATTGCAAAAAGGAGTCTTTACCGGGAATTGTTATATAAAAATCAGCTAATTCTTTCCAATACACTTTTTTGTCCAAAGCGTATATTTTTTGAAAACCTTGAATTAGGAAATCTGAGAAAATCTGTCAAGATTCCAATCCATATTAATTGATTTGGCAACAAGGCGGCGGACGTTGGCGGTGCATGCAGTACCGGAAAATTGGGATAAAAATAAAATAATAAAAAACTTAATTCTTTTTAGTTCAAGTGCAGGTGTTTTTGTTTCGTATTTAAGTCAATATGTTTATATGAACTTTTATGTGTAAGCTGAGTTATAATAATTTGTGATAAAAATGGGAAAACTTTCGGAAATGCCGAAAATTATATTTCCGTTTCGACGAAAATCTATAAAATATCGTGCTAGATTACTTAGAAAAAGACAAACATTAGCACCCCTTCTAAGCATTAAAGTTAAAATATATGGGAAATTAATATACTAAGTATTGAATAAAAAAAAACCTTTAGCTTTAAAGCAATATTTACAAATTTAAAGCGGATATCCAATAAATGTGGTTTATTTGTGGATTCTGAATATGGTTTTTAGGTTCCGACGGTTTATTAGGAACAGACAGTATTATCGAAATTAAATATCCTGCCACTGCTTCAAAACTGACTCCGAAAAAAGCAATGGTTGACAACATAATAAAATTTGCAATTATTAATGATAATGCGAAAATGCAATAATTGTTCAGGGGCAACTTAACGTAACTAAACGAAATATTTTTTTTTTTTTATTTATTTTAATACCTTTAAGTATGTTAGTAGAAAAAATAAAAAAAATGATAGATTTTGGTGTATATGGAAAACAAACTAAAGCAATTTTATTTAGATTGTATACTACCCGAGATCTTAGATCCACGTTTCACTAGAGGTTTAGATATTAGAAATTTAAGTAGAAATCCGAGTAGAAATCCGACCAATAGTCAATAAAAATGATTATTTTTATTCCTTCTTTTACTAATAATAAATCATTTTACTCAATGTTATTTTGAAATATTTTTAGTACTAGAAAACAATTTTTTCTACACCCAAATGGATAGCGTATCTACGTACAGACTACAAAACGAAAAAATATGCTATTGCGTAAAATGAGTTATACTTATGTGTAGAATCGATAAATAATAGCATTTCTAGTTTTATTTGATCTATATTTAGAAATAAATAATTATAAATTTTAATTAAACTATATGAAATCAATTTAATTTATATTCACTCATGTTACACAAACTACTATTTTCTACATCCACATGGATATGCTTTTTTCTATACCCACATGAATATTAGCTAATCTACGCACATACTACAAAACAAAAAAGTATTCCATTGCGTTCAACTGAACGAATATATTTCATATTCATTCTACCTAGTAAGAACACTGCAAAACAGTTAAATCCACCAATCAGATTATATATTGGTCACCCGGCTACTATTATTTTTTAAATTTTATGTAGTCAAACTAACTGTCAGTATATTTTTGAATTATTGAGATTAAATATACGTAAAAATGAATATTTTTTATGTATAATCGATAAGTAATAGAATTTCTATTTTTATTTCGTCCAAATTTATAAACAAATCTTAAATTTTAATCAAACCATATAAAACTAATTTAATTACAAGTATTAGAACTATAATGGCAAGTGTGGCGACGGCACGGAGTTTGTCTCCAAGCGAGAGACCCGAGTTCCAATCATGGCTGGGGACTAATTAAATTAAATCTTTTTGTATGTTTATTTTATTTTATAAATTATTAAAAGTCATACATTATTTTAAAATTATTTATTTTGTCTTAATAAATTACTTTTTTAAATTTGTAGAATTTCGTTAGGGTGTCGTAGAAAAAATATACTGTACAACTCGAGTGGATTGTATGTATCGCACTCAGACGGTTAAGCACTCCGTCTACGGCGTCGTTCTGAAACTTCGTCTTCGTGCGATATGGCCATCATATCCAATTTTGTTGCACAAACTACTATTCACGCACAGACTACAAAACGAAAAAATATACTATTGCGTTCAACTCAACGAATATATTTCATATCCATTCTGGGTAGTGAGAACACTGCAAAAAAATAAAATCCACCAATCACAGTTTATATATTGGACACCCAACAACTATTATTTTTAAAATTTTAAATAAGTGACAATTCTGTCAAACTAATTGTCAGTATATTTTTTAGGAATTGAGATTAAATATACATTAAAATGAGTTATTTTTGCGTAGGATTCATAAATAATTTTAATTTAGACCACAATTTAAAAAATCCTAAATTTGAATTAAACTACCTATATGAAACTAATTTAATTACTACTTTTAGAACTAAAATTTTAAATGTGGAGGTGAAAATGATGATACGGCATCTGTCTTTCACGCGAGAGGCCCGAGTTCAAATCTGGGCTGGGGACTAATTAAATGAAATATTTTTTCATGTTTATTTTATTTCACAAATTAGTAAAGTCATAAATTATTTTAAAATTAATTATTTTGTCTTTTCCTAAAATAATACTTTAAATTTGTAGATTTTCGTTAGTGGGTCGTAGAAAAAAACATACTGTACAACTCCAGTGGATTGTCCACTGTTGTTGCACAAACTAATATCAAATGGGTTATTATTTAAAAAACGTATTTTTATACAGGGTATTTGTAAATAAGTACGAACAATTTTTGCAAATTGTTATCAAAGTTATTTTGTTAAAAAAAGTTCCTATAAAAGTAGGTCGAAATATGCTTCGTTTCCGAGATACAGAATGTTTAAATTTGAATTTATTAAATTTTTTTAATTATTTTTAATAGTTTTAAAGATATTTACTCTAAATTTGCAAAAAAACTTTGAAGGGGCAAATGTGTATTTTTTGGGGTGTTCCAAATATTTCTACTTGTACCAGTGGCGTTTGTGCGAGAATGCCACTTTTTTAATAAAAAAGTACTGCGCCACTGACTTTTTCGATCTATGTTTTTTTTATAAAATAACTTCGGCAAACATTTCCTAAAATCATTCACACTTACCAACAAACACCCTGTATATTAGAAAATGTAGAAATAGGTACATATGTATATTTAAAAATATATTTCGTAAATAAATAAATTAGTTATAAAAAATTTTTTTCGAAAATGTTACACCAGGTTATACCTTTAAAAAATATTTTAAACGAGAAAACAAAACAGAAATACTCCTTGTTAGACCGGACCTGCGATTTATCGGCATTTTTAATATTTTAAATCATCTATAGTTTATAAGTAATAAATTGAAGGGAGCGTTAGCCTGGGAATAGAGCAACGTTGCCAAAGTGGGTTCAGATGCACTGAAAGTTGTCAGTGTGTTCTAAATCTGAATTTGCTGTTAGGTGTTGCATGGATATCGCTCTTAAGAAAAATAGTACACGAGTTAAAGTTTTGATATGCAAGACGATCTCGTAACTCTGTTTTTATAGAATGAAAAGAGATAGATTCATGGCGACGGAAATATCTTCGCTCTATAAGGGAACATCGTTAGGAAAACAAGACAATATATTATCTGGATGAAACATGGGTGAATGCTGGTCACACAGTATTATCTAAGATCTGGCAAAATACTATGGTAACAAGGTATCGACAAGCATTTTTAGAAGGTCTATCAACAGGATTACGAGGACC
The DNA here is from genome assembly GCA_927349885.1 of Psylliodes chrysocephalus. Classification (NCBI taxonomy): domain Eukaryota; kingdom Metazoa; phylum Arthropoda; class Insecta; order Coleoptera; family Chrysomelidae; genus Psylliodes; species Psylliodes chrysocephalus. Next base: position 8,308,961 of record OV651813.1, read on the forward strand.
AACTGGAAAAGAACAACGACTAATTGTCGCCCATATAGGTAGTGAAAGTGTTTTTTTAAACGACAATGCCTTAATTTTCTTATCTATAAAAACGGGGGATTATCACGAAGATATGGAGGCTCAACGCTTTGAAGGTTTATTTGAAACTCTACTTTCACGGATCGAGTCAAATTCAGTGATAGTGCTTGATAACGCTTCTTATCACAGCCGCTTAGTGGAATGTCTACCCACTATTGCCACTAAAAAAGCGGTGATGCAAGATTGGTTGCGACAAAAGGTAATTCCCTTTTCTGAGGACATGGTTAAAGGGGAGCTTATAACCATAATTAAACAGCATCGAGACAGATATCGTCAGCATGTTGTAGATATATTGGCTCTTGCTCGAAGTATAACCGTATTAAGACTTCCTCCGTACCATTGCGAATTGAATCCGATAGAACTTATTTGGGCTCAAGTAAAGGGTAGCTCGTGAAAACGTGACATTCAAAATTAGCTACGTCCAACGTTTACTGGAAATCGAAAAGGCACGAATACAAAAAGAAGATTGGACAAATGCCGTAACGTCATCAAGGAAGAAGACAAAATCTGGAGATTGGACGGAATGGTGGACAATGTAATCGAAAAAGTGGTGACTAAAATGACACACTCACAAATTGTTCAACAAAAACTTCAATAAATTTTTCTTTCAAGGTTTCACAATTATTAATTCACCATGTACAATTATTATTATTTAGTGAAGTAAGGTAATTTCGTGATATAGGTAAGTTCGTGATAGAATTATAAAAATTTGTCAGCAAGTTGCATATTTCTTTAGATGGATGAATCCTTGGCTAGTGGAAGGTGTATGGATGCTAATAGATGGCGCAACCTGCCGCGTTTGGATATCACGAACATACCAGCAGAGACAATCCAGCGAGACGTGTAACTCAATGTATTTTTTTTGTTCGGTAAAAGTTATTTGGGCGATTGTAACCACAACCAGTCTATGATGGCGCCACTAGTAAATAGCGGGAAAATTAAAAATGCTTTAGGGCGGGAAATTCAAACATGGATTCAGAAATAAAGTTTTTCTATACAAATTTACAGGAGAAACAAAAACTATTGTTTCACTGTATATTAAAAAAATATAAAAGCTTCCAATAACATCAAATTTTTTATCACATAAATAATCATTTTAATAAAGGAAGTTTTAATCAGTTTAATATAAACAGTGAACATAGTTTTTATTATACTCTTGTAAATTTCGCTAAAAAAAAACTTGAAAATTCTATTGATTATTAAATATTTGAACAAATGTCACTCATGTTAGTCTGGCAAAAAGGTATGGATATGTTATGACTGTTTATTTTAATAGAAACCATGGAAACGAAACACACATACACTCAACACAAATGTATAAGGCCAGAGTCAAGTAAGTTCCCATCCTGTAAACTGGATCGAAACCTGCTAGACCCCTGCTAACTCCTCTTATAGTAATCAAGATCAATAGATTTATATGCCATGCCTTCTAAAAGGGAATGAAGGATGACATACTATCATCATTTAAACAGGACGTTGCTGAAGGCTTACCCCTGTTATTTCGTTTGTTTGTGTATCTTGTGTGTGTGCATTCCTGTTGTGTCCCCAGTCATGTAAAAGTTTTCCTAGTCTCCTAATTTGGTTACTAGGTGGACCTTCTCCAACTAGTAGTCTAATCTATTCGATCTGTTCGGAAGCAAGAGATACTTTTCAAACATAGCAAATAATATTATTAATAATAAACACTATTTAAAGATAAATACTAAATACATTTTTACACCACCAGGGTATACCTATTTTCCATATTCCCTTAATTATAGATTACCTTACAATGTTCGAATGAATATAACATTTTACTCATGAAAAATCTAATTTCATATTTAACTCTTTTTCAATTTCATTTGAAACAATAATTGGTACCTATATTACAATTTATTATCAAAGAAAATTTCTAATAAAGTTATAGCAAATCCTACTTAAACTACTGGTTGTTCTGCAGGATAAATTAACTTTTCTTGAGATTGATCTCTCTATAAAATCCAAAACCGACCTGATGTCCCCAAATTTATTTTCCAATGCATCCTGATTTAAAATTCTGCCCTTTTGTGATTCAATTTTTTTTTCTTCCTTTAGAGTGGCTGTTAGAGGTAGGTGTATGTAAGAAATAGCTAATCCCCAATCATTTCAAAAGTCCTTTGCCAATACTACATGTGCCGATTTTTTACTCAGCATACATTTTACTTTTCTAGTAGATAGGAACGTTGTGCTGCCATTAAAGCTGTCCAGACATTCATCTACCTACTTAATGAACACAAGTAGCCGTAACAATGGAGATCTCTGTTCCAATTCACCTAAAATAATTATAGTCATTGTGTAATATATTATTAAACACACACATTACTTATACAGTGGTTTTCTTAATAAATTGGAAATTACTTACCTCTAGAAAGAAATGTGTACAAAAACGCGAGTTTGGTTCCAGAAATTGCTTCATGTAAAAAATAATATGCAAAAATAAACATTCCCCCCCAAAGAAAATTAATTAAACAACAAAATCAGACTAAAAGAAATATACGGGGCCCAAATTAAATTAATTTTAATAAAATGCACATGTTCATAACAACATTCATAACATTGTCAGTTGTCAGTTTTAATACTTTTAATCGATATTTCGACGTCAAAAAACCAGCAACACCAGCGCCCTCTGAAAATGGTGTTAGTTTTATTGGAGAGAGATAGACATATGTAAAGATCAATGTAAAAGAAAAAGAGGGTCATATATGTAATTTAAATGGACCACCGAACATATTTTCCTATTAAGTTACACGTCTCTGTTGTCTCTGATACCAGTCATTAGAAAACTTTGTTTACATGTGGTGTGTATTACGTCGTAATTTTTCGCGGGTTTTGCAACTAGAAAGAGATCTGCTGTTTCAAAAGGAATTACCCAAAGGTAGACTTATGAAATTTATACCAATAGTATCTGAAATGGGGAATTTTCCTGTCAAATGCGATTTACAAATTTTGGCTTGGTTTTACCGTAATTGCTTATTCCGTGGAGCTAATTTCTTACGTTTTTTTACAAGTGCTGAAGATGTTAAAATGCTAGGGTTGTTGAATTTTAAATATCTTTTTTCGCACGCAGTAAAATTACCCCATATTCTAAGATTGTTTTATTTTTATGATTTACTACGAACCTTATGTAAAAAAAAAACGTTACTGAACATATCACGAATTTACCTATTGTTTGTAATTTCAGCTTTAACATGGAAGACAAAAAAAGAAAATATCGCAGTTATGAAATATCTGATTTAATAGAAACGTACCATGGAGTACGCTAAAAGATTTTTTGTCAAAAAACCAAGACAACCAGCAACAAGTTGCAAAACTAGGAAGGCCATATGCACTGACGCCAGAAATTGAAACGAAACTATTCAATTATATTGTCAAGATGCAGGAACTAGGTTTTGGTCTAACAGTTGAAATGGCAAGAAAAACAGCTTTCGACTTGGCAAAAGAATCTGATAGAGAAAATTTTCTCAAGGAAGGTAACAATTCTGCAAGTAAATGGTGGTGGTCACAATTCAAGAAGAGGTACAATTTTGCTTTATGCGTTCCAGAAAATCTCGCAGCTTATTGCGCCTCTATGGGTAATCCAGAGATAATACAGGACTACTTCGTAAAATTAGAAGCACTCATCGAAAAGGTAAACATGAAAAACATGCCGAGTAGAATATGGAATTGCGACGAAACGGGTCTATCTTATGTCGTTAAGCCCAGTAAGGTTATTACGTCTATTGGAAAACGATACATTTACAAGAGAACATATGCTGATAGGGGTAACCCAGCAAACATTTTGGTGTAATTTGACGTCGATACTACCTAAATTATATATAATAAATTTGGTCGCAAAATTAGATTTAACCATAATTAAGTAAAATTTACGTTGGCTCGACGTGGATTCGACATAAGTGGAGAATAAGACGACGTCGAAATTTGGTTTTATTTACCAAAATAGGTAGAATTACATCTAAATCCACATTGTAGTAGCCCAGTACGTTTGGTTAGTAATACCTCTCTAGGGAAATTTGACGTCAGTATAACGTTAATTCGACGTTGATTTAACTAAGTTTAGGTAGAAACTACCAAAATATTTGCAGATGACGTATGCCTCCAAGTGTACGAAAAGAAATTTTATACTTATTTGGTATTTTTCTCTATATATAAGTAGAAATATTGTAAGAAGTCACCAACACAACTAAAACATATACCTAATTCACATGAAAGATTGAAAATAAATAAATGTCGGTGACAAAAATATATGTAATGTAATTGCGATGAATATACTGTTCACGCTTGTTGAAATTAATGCGAAGAAAATTTTGTCGTGCATGTTAACAGTTCTACTTAGAAAAATAACAATGCCCTTCCAAAATACTCTCTAATTAAAAAAATATAAGAAAAAAATATGATCGTGTAAAAAAATAATAATATTATGAGCTAAAACTATGTTACGTTTGTTGTGTATTACTTTAGAAAATCAA